>CAIGRK010261816.1:0-10329 GCA_903798315.1 Fraxinus greggii | reverse complement strand
ACCTTATCATCCACTTCATTCACGGAGACAGGTCTCGTCACTTCTTCTTCCTTATCATCTACTTCATTCACACAAGAAGCTTTCATCACTTCTCCGTCCTTATCATCTACTTCATTAACACGGGCAGGTAGAATCACTATCTCATCCTCATTCAACTTATTCAAATTATTGCTTTTAAAGTACTTGTCCATATCGCTTGCTTGTCTTTAAGTCAACAAAAGTTCATTTTGTTTCCTTTTTTTCTTCATAGCTCCAGACTCATATTTAGGCCTAAAAGACAATTACAAAATATCTCAATCTTCTTACAATGAACATTCATATAAGCCGACCGGCTACAATTAAATTAGTCGACCAGGCTTCAAACATTTTCAATATATTCAAAATCCAGTTAGGGCAAGCCATTGCTTATTTGAGAAGTAGAAAATCGATGAAAATTATGGAATCACACACTATTCCACCGTCGCATAGTATCTCACAAGCCTGAAATCAAAAGTTCACATTAACCACAACATCATTACTCTTTCTTAAGTTACGAAATTTACCCTTTTTAATCAATAAAAGGTTAAACCACGTGGAATCACACCCTATTCACAACAATCAAATTCACAATTATTCACAACAATCCGATAAACAACATATGCAACCAATCCAATCAGATAAACAACATATGCAGGCTGCAGCCAATCCAATCAGATTAAGCAAATTGTAAAATAAGCAAATCATTTTACAGATGCAACCAATGACCAATCCAATCAGAATCTTACAGTTACAGAAATGATACCAGGCTACCACTTACCAGCAGACAATACCACCAGCAACAGCAGACAATACCACCAGCCGACAGCTAGTAGTCGACCATGACTCACGACTGATTCACCTGATGACCTTGAAAAAAATTGGGCCAAAAATTGACCTGATGACCTTCAGACCTCGAAGCGCAACACTGGAAGCTGAAAATGAAGGAATGGATTAGATTTAGGAAAAGCCAAAAATGAAGGAAGGGAAAGGAAATGGAAGAAGAGTAGACACTGGAAGTCCGGAAATAGAAGTGTCCGGAGTTGGCGCGACTTGAAGAATGGCTGGGCACTGGAAGAAGAACGATTGGAAGTCTGGAAGAAGAACGGTTGGGCAACGATCGATGACAGTAGAAGAAAAGTAAAATTGCTGTTGAGTGTTGTGTGTGTTGAATGTTGATTACGTTTAGGTTATTAAAAAAAATTTGGGCAAAAAAAAAATATTTGGGCCAAAAGTATTGGTCTGGGCCTAACTTCAAAAAGAAAAAAGAAAATTTTTTGCCCCCCTCTACTTTTGGGCTTGAGGCACGGGCCTTACTTGCCTCGGCCCAAAATCGGCCCTGTGTATGGACATATCATCTGATGGGGATTTAATTGTTACTGGTTCCGCAGATAAAAAATTAAAGATTTAGGGTCTAGATTTTGGTGATTGCTACAAGTCCCTTTTTGCTCATGCTGATTGGTACTTCAACACCTTGCCAATAATTATATTTTTTTTGTCTTTGTACCTCCCTCCTCCCCCTCCTCAACACAAGTTTCAATTTTTTTTACAGAGCATCTCTGACATGTTTTAGTTACAGTGTCATGGCAGTTAAGTTTGTATGCAATACCCATTACATGTTTAGTGTGGGCGAAATACCGCCTTGTGAAATACTGGGATGCCGGCAAGTTTGAATTTCTTTTAACTCTTGAAGGTCATCACTCTGAGGTCTGGTGTCATGTAGTTAGCAACCGTGGGGATTTTCTTGTAACAAGATCTCATGATAGATCCATTAGCCATTGGGATCGTACAGAAGAGCCTTTCTTTATTGAGGTACTACTTTCTAAGTTCTCCATTGCACTAAAGCTACAGTGCTAAGCTAATGTGTTATATATTTCACCTTATTGTTCCTCACTTCGGTTGGGGCTTTTCATTAAGCTTTTGTTTTAGTTCCATTTTTCGTAATTCATTTTTAACCACATATTCTCTTGTAAAATAATTTTACACATAAACCCAAAACCTTTCCCTACTTTTTAGCCCACATTCCCCAAAAAAATCACCATGGTAACTGAAATTGATCTTTGATTCGTGGAATCCGGGCTCAATTTATCAATCCAACCGAAAGTGACCACCTCAATTAATGACCTAAGAACATAACTATTCTTCCACACTTCGATTGCTATGGTTGCGCCCACAAAGGACAAAAAGTGGTTGTTATTACACTCACAAAGGCACCCACTCAAGTAGCTATAAAGGCAAAAAGGAAGAAGAAAACCAAACGAAAGAGACAATGGAAGAAGCAATCAATTTCTCTCTTTTTTTAGGAAGGGAATAACACATGTGAATATCACAAAAAATGGGACAAAAAATATATAGGGTACATTAGGTATAGAGAGCAAGCCTAAATCAATACATGTGCCAACACTTATAAGCAGTCCAACAAGTGGGGAAATGGACCACGAGCAGCTCTAACTAAATTAGGCTTCCTCTAGTGGTCCAAATAGTTCTAGGTTTGGATAGTTCCATTGATGTGTCAATATTTCAATTCAATCATTTGATTGATGCCAACTGAATAATTTTGATTTAACATCATTGTCCAGGATCTATTGGGTATCAAAACCCAACAAATCTCCATATTGATACCCAATCAACCCGCAAGCAATCAAAATATAAAATTAATGCTTGCATAATCAAGGCAATCAATAAAATTAGAATTACAGACCTTACCTTGTGTCCCGAAATACATACCATACCTGCTCCATGTACTAAACAGAAATAAGGTCAAATAACACCTAAGTAGAAGCAAATAATGACGGTAAATACTCAAGAGCAAACAATTGTGTGATGAAAATATAACATATGATAATCCACAAATCTTTCCAAAAATACGTTCACATAAAACAACAGATTAATACTAAGTTAATTAAGCACACGGCCATCACATATGCAACAAATGCATAAATGACACCACAAAAAGATCTCACCACACTTATCCCATTCCATTCCGTATTGCTCACACCTCGAGAAAACATTATCTCCTCTCATCACTCACCATGCTCACTAGACCGATCACTCAACTCATGTCTAATTGGTAAATCTCTATAGATTTTAAATCCGCGAGATAATCGTTTATCACTATATCACTTCTCCCAACCTAAGTGGATAATGAGTCTCTACCTAACAGAAATGATAGAAGTATCTTTCTTACACTCCACCTGATCAGGGTCTCTCGATAGATAAAGGATTCCAATAGTTAATCACCTCTCCACTCGTGATTCAAATGTCACACTCCACATCCCCGATACAAACCACCAATGTACCCCTAGACATTTACATTTCAGATCATTAATAGACACTCAACATACATAATGCTAATGCATCACAATCCAATATGCATGCAACCAATTACACCAAATAATAAATTTCTCTCAAATTCATGCAAATGCACATATCAAACACATTAAAATGCAACATATAACCATGCAATAGAATTAGGCAATCGCATACGTGCATCAATGATTACACACAGATGCACATGCAGTAACTAGGTTTACTGTCAATAAACCTCACTAAGGTCATAACTCGACACTATAACCACATTCGCCTCATTTCTCATCTTACTCTTCTGCTTATCTGTTTTCTTGGGACAGTTCCTAATAAAGTGTCAAACCTTCCAACAACTGTAACACTGTCTACCACTAGACTTGTCCCATCTCTTGCCCTTCTTCTTATCTCCTTCATCACTGCTCCAATCACTATTGTCTTGAGTTCTACTCAAATTTTTCTGCTTAAACTTCATTCTACTCCTCATCATATGCAATTTACCACTTCTCTTATTCTCCTTTTGAGCCTTAATCTCTATCTCCTTACTCGTAATGGAATCTATGACAATCTCGGGTGTTAAAACATCTCCACCATACTTAATTTCGTTCTTAACCTCTCTCTATGAATCAGACATAGAATTAAGCAAAATAATGGCATTATACCTTTCAGACACTTTCTCTTCATAATTTACGATATCTTGAACAAGTTTGTTGAAAATATCCAGATTGTCATCAAGATCCTTTGAATGATCCATTTTAAAACTGAAAAAATCTTTCTAGTAAGTACAACTTATTATGAGTAGACTTAAGCAAATATAAGTCCTCCAACTTTTGGCAAATTCTTTTGTAGAACCAAGTTTTCCAACTTTTCTCAAAATAGTGTAAAATATGTGTAAAATATTGAAGCGTAAGCAATTTCATCATATTCTTCTTTTTGTGCTTTTGTCAAATTTGCAGGAAATTTGTCATCTATGGCTTTTGAAACTTTTCGTTGAACCAAAATTTCCTTCATCTTTTGTTGCCAAGTTGAAAAATCCAATTTCCCATTGAAAATTCTAATTTTGAAATGTGAAAACATTTTGAAAAAATAAAACAATCAAAGTGTACAAATATATCACACAAAGTAATCATGAGTTTGCAATATATACCATTCTAAATTCTCAGGGTTTCATGAGATTTAAGATCTCTGTATCAAGGGAATGTTCAAACAGGTCAAGTTTAGATGTTCTAACAGAATAATCAATATAACACGAAGGTATGTCAACAATAAATTCAAATCTTCACGCAATGTAGTCTCACATGGTGACTAAACCATAGTTAAAGCACAAAAACATAAATTTTTAGCACAAGCAATGCTACTCCACATGATAATCTCAATCCTAATATCACCCCACACGATGACACGCTAATGTTGAAATTTAAATTGCATTAATTCAATATATGAGTGGACCAATCTGAGTCTGTAAATATCGTGAGATGTGGACTTATCGATTTAGGGCTACCACTGTTCACCCTAAAGTCTCCAGCAATTGCGGTAACAAATCGAACAAAAGTCAAATCCCGAACGTCCAGGGGCAAAATCGTCTAGATTTCACTATTTAACCTAAAACAGAAAATTAACAATACCAAATCGTTAGAAATCACATTAGAAACATTCTACCTGGAGAAATCATTGCCTAAAATTTCCCGACGAACCATCACGCGCCTTCACTGGAGTTCCACGTGTAGTCTACCCANTTAATTCAATATATGAGTGGACCAATCTGAGTCTGTAAATATCGTGAGATGTGGACTTATCGATTTAGGGCTACCACTGTTCACCCTAAAGTCTCCAGCAATTGCGGTAACAAATCGAACAAAAGTCAAATCCCGAACGTCCAGGGGCAAAATCGTCTAGATTTCACTATTTAACCTAAAACAGAAAATTAACAATACCAAATCGTTAGAAATCACATTAGAAACATTCTACCTGGAGAAATCATTGCCTAAAATTTCCCGACGAACCATCACGCGCCTTCACTGGAGTTCCACGTGTAGTCTACCCAAGAGTGCCTCCACCTATAGATCAAGGTTCTGGCCTTCGTTTCTTCAACTGTCTTCTTGTTTGGCCGGAATTCAAGCAAACAGATCTGGTAGCTTGAAGAATAAAAATGACAATTTTCACTTCCAGTTTTCTGCTTTGTTTCTGGTCATTTCCAGCTCGTTTTTGGATGAAAAATGACAGATTTCTCACCCCCAACAAGCTCCTATGCCAATTGTAACTAAAATTGATCTTTGATTTGAGGAACTTGGGCTCGGTTTATCAATCCAAACGAAATTGACGACCTCAATTAAAGATCCAAAAACCACAACTATTCTCCCACACTTCGGTTGCTATAGTTGCGCCCACAAAGGACACAAAGTGACGGTGTTATTATAGCCACAAAGGTACCCACTCAAGCATCCACAAAGGAAAAAGGAAGAAGAAAACCAAACGAAAGAGGCAATGGAAGAAGCATGCGATTTCTCTCTTTTTGAGGAAGGGAATAACACACGTGGACATCACAAAAAATGGGGCAACAAATATATATGGTACATTATGTATATAGAGCAAGTCCAAATCAATACATGTGTCAACACTTATAAGCCGTCCAACAAGTGGGGAAATGGGCCACAAGTAGCTCTAACTAAATTAGGATATCTCAAATGGTCCAAATAGTTCTAGGTTTGGGTCGTTCCATTAAGGTGTCAATATTTCAATTCAGACATTTGGTCGATGCCAACTGAATAATTTCGGGTTAACATCATTGCCCGATATTTATTGGGTATCAAAACCCAACAACTATGATAAAACCTATTTACTCCGAAAATGGGGCTCTAACATGGCCTAATTGTCACTGGGAAAACCATAATTGCTATTTATTTGCAGGAAGAGAAAGAGAAAAGGTTGGAAGAGATGTTTGAAGCTGACATTGGCAATGCATTTAATAATAGGTATGTGCCAAAGGAAGAACTTCCAGAAGAAGGAGCTGTGGCATTAGCTAGGAAGAAACTCAAGAAAATGTTAATTCAACTGACACTATCATTGAAAGCATTAGACATGGCGGAAGAAACACTAAAGCGTATTACTGAATATGAGGTATACATAGTCTTGCCATTTTATTCGCTATGTGCCACATTTTATATTATGATACAAAAGATTAGTATCAAACTCTCACACTTGTTTCCATATTCATTCATGAGTCCCCTTGCCAAAGGGAATCTAACCTGTGTAGTGAGTCTAGTGACCTAATTATTGATATTAGTCAATTCCAATATGATATTTCAAGTTTGGTTTCAACAAATTTTGCGATTTTTCAGGAGCAAAAATCGAAAGGAAAAGTTGCTAATTCAGGCCAAATATTCTTATGCTTGGACTTTCTCCTTCTAATTATGTTCTACATGCACTTTCTAATGTTTACACTAATGATTTGGAGTAGACCTTACTATTAAGTGTGGTGACATAGTCCTGCATTGAAGCTAACAATCTAGTGTGTTGGGTGTATGGATAATTTCTTATTGTGGTGGATGGAATTACAACTATTATACATATTGGTCATGTTTGTATCAGAAATTTCTATCCATCATGTGTACCACTGATTCTATTAGTTTGAAAACACTAAACTACTAAAAGTACCCACATATCCCTTGCACCACGAGATTTTAGCATTTGTCAATTTGATCATGGTTTTCTCTGACATTATGAATTTTTTAACCATGTTATATCGATCGTTTATGTGATGCTGCAGTCGGTTAGGATTTATGCATATGTTTGCGAATTTACTTCAGCGCCATAAATATTTTGGTGAATTCTAACAAAGTTAAAAGTAGTTACGTTGTTCTCACCATAGGGTTTCAACGGAGTAAGTTTCATCATTGCCTATATTTCCAACATGATGTAGCTAATAATGACTGTGTTTTTATTGATATATGTTGATGATATACTTTTAATTGGTTCATCACCTAAGTGGATAAGTAAGATAAAAAAATAAAGTTGAATAGTGAATTTGACATGAAATATCTAGGTAAAGCTAATAAAATCCTAGGTATAGAAATTGAAAGAGATAGGTCAAATTTTGCTTTGTTTTTGCATCGATCCTCTTATGTTTCAAAGGTGTTGAGAAAATTTTGCATGCATGACTGCAAACTTGATACATTACATTTAGCTGATCATTTTGTGTTATCTAAAGATCAAGCTCCTTGTAATTAAAAAGAAATAGAATACATGAGTAGGATTCCATACTCTAATATGATTGGATCTATTATGTATTTGATGGTCTGAATTAGACCAGATTTAGTTTTTGTTGTTAGTACTATTAGTAGATACATGTCTAATCCGGGTCCTGAGCATTGGGAAACCTTAAAATGGATATTGAGGTATTTAAATGGGACTAGTTATGTAGGTCTAAAGTTTTGTGTTAATAAAGAAGGCATGAAGTTGAAGGGTTTTGTAGATACCGATCATGTGGGGGATAGAGATAATAGAAAATCTACATCTTCTTATGTGTTTATTTTGTCTAACTCTTGCGTTAGTTGAAAATCACAGTTACAACACATAGTTGCATTGCCCACGACAGAATCTGAATGTATTGCCACCACTGAAGCAATTAAAGTGGCTCTTAGGCTTAGAGGCCTGCTTCATGAACTATGTGTATTAAATGACTATGTTGTAATATATTCTGATAGTCAATCCTCTATATATTTATGAAAAAATCCTGTTTCTCACGAACGCACCAAACATATTGTCGTTAGACTATATTTCATTAGAGNGAAAATCACAGTTACAACACATAGTTGCATTGCCCACGACATAATCTGAATGTATTGCCACCACTGAAGCAATTAAAGTGGCTCTACGGCTTAGAGGCCTGTTTCATGAACTATGTGTATTAAATGACTATGTTATAATATATTCTGATAGTCAATCCTCTATATATTTATGAAAAAATCCTGTTTCTCACGAACGCACCAAACATATTATCGTTAGACTATATTTCATTAGAGATATTGTGTCACAAGAAGTGCTAAGACTTAAAAAAGTCCGTACACAATATAATCCCTCGGACATGGGCACTAAGGTGCTGTCAGTGGTAAAGTTTAGAAGCTGTAAAGACCTTCTAAACTTTGGTGGAGGTAAATAATTTCCAATTTTATCGGTTCTCCTCTTTTGAATTATTACTAATTGGTGAAAATATTTTCTTTGTAGGTCATTTGACACCAAAGTGGAGGTTTGTTGGGCAAATTGTTGTCAAACGACCTCCCGAACTATGATATTAGATTATAAATTATTCAGTCGGCGTCGACCAAATGACTAGTGAAATATCGACATCTCAAATGGAAAGACCTGAGCCTATAACTATTTAGAGTCATTGGAAGTAGTCTAATTTAATTAGAGCTGCTCAGACTTGACCATTTATTGGTTATCTATTGTTTCCCTTTTGAGCCCATTCCATTACCTAACCTGAAGTCTAATATATTACTATATATTGGGAGCATTTTCGTGTTGAGAGATAGATACGTTATTGTCCTGGCCCCTATTTTTTAGAGAAAACTGAATGCTCATTCTCTGCTTTGTGCTTCCTATTGCAGTGTTCGTCTCCTCATTTCTCTTAGCCTTTGTGGTTGCTGTATGGCTGCAATAACCTCTCATCTTGTGTCCTTTGTGGGCAATACAAAAGTAATTAGAGTTAGGTGAAGGTTGTAGGATATTGGGTTGTGATTTGGTGGTGTCGACCTCGGTAGTTTATGATAAACTGAGCCCAGAAAGCCTTAAGTGGTCATTCTTCTACTTAACATGAAGCCATCAATCCTGTGTGTTGGGTGTATGGATAATTTCTTATTGTGGTGGATGGAATTATATCTATTATACTTTGGTCATGTTTGTATCAGAAATTTCTATCCATCACGTGTACCATTGATTCTATTAGTTTGAAAACACTGAACTACTATGAAGTACCCATATATCCCTTGCACCACGAGATTTTAGCATCTGTCAATTTGATCATGGTTTTCTCTGGCGTTATGAATTTTTTAACCATGTTATATCGATTGTTTATGTGCTACTGCAGTCGATTAGGATTGATGCACATGATTACGAGATTGCTTCAGTGCCATAAATATTTTGGTGAATTCTGACGAAGTAAAAATAGTTACATTGGTTGATTGGGATAACCTAAGCAAAGTTGTTGCATTTATTTTTGGGTTGAAAATAGAACTGTTCCATTATTAATCCAATTGATACTCTGGAAACACAATTACATACAGAGTAATAACGTGCCCCAACTTTTCACTCTGTGGCCCCTGGTGTTGTAGATTTAAAATGGAATGGTAATGCAGAGATACGGCTTTAGATTTTCATTCTCATATTATTCCTTATTGGGTGCTGGGTGCTTCTTTGTTCCTTTTTTGTTTTCAATGATAGAACTAATAGTTTAGATCTTAAGTCTCAATCTAATGAAGTATAGTTAAAAATAAAATGCACATGTTGTAGCTACAAACCCTGTTCTGAATATGATCTACTTGACCTTGTCAAGTATGTTCATTGTTAACTATTCCGTTTTTCACAATTGCAAAAGGTGACGTTCTTGCAGGCCCTACTATTATCAGATGCTTTAAAGATCTTGTCTTATTAAAAGATTGGGCTTCTTTACGTGAACATGCAACACAGCTTGAATTGCATTGCAGTTGCACAAACTGAATGGAGATCTATCTACCATATATTTTAATTTTTCAGTCCAAGTGGTTAATGTTGGGATTTTATTGATTCTAAAGCTCAGTGAAAAGAGCTCTTATAACTACACGATTTTTATGGATTGGAAGGATGTGTAGGAGTAACAAAAAAAAAGTCTAATATACCGACTATTGAAGTAACCGGATATTCATTAAGGAAAAATCATATCCTCTGCTCCAAGTTTAAATTCACAGAGGAGAAGTAATTCTATCACAATTTTCATAGATAATTCACTTCATATATTTTTCTTACAAAATGACTCTG
>CAIGRK010261742.1:0-15765 GCA_903798315.1 Fraxinus greggii | reverse complement strand
AGATTTACTTTGAACATTGGACTTGGGTTGGAAAGGAAATGAAATTCACTTAAAAAGTATAGCGGACAACAGTTTTTCACCGATGTATATTTTATTAGTTACAAGTTCAACTTTTGCATGTATCCACTCGGTGGTTTTCAATGTTTTGAGTATATTTAAAAAAATCGATAAAATTTCAACGCGTGAGTGTATCAATCATATATGCTTAATAGATGACATGACAAAATGCATGACTTCTATGTGAAAAATTGATTAATGCATTTAGACAAATTTTAAATTAATAGTTGAGAGGAACGTGAAGGGGAGAAAAAGTACACTTAATAATTCCAACTTATTAAACTTCACTTATAACATTTTTCATATAGAATATAATTGGACTTGTTCAAATTTTATAAGAAATTTATTTGAATTAAACAAAACGAACAAAATAGATTTTCCAATTTCTAGGGTTGGGGCAGGGATGGGCTATAGCCCATCCGCCCATCCAGCCCACCTCTCCCTCCGCCCCTGCCACCACCCATCTTTCTAATCCACCCAAACTCATTTAAATGTGCATTTAAAGAGCATAGAAAGTTTCTAGATTTGTATTAATTAACATAAGATTGAGGTAAAAATACCATAGAAAAGTTGATGAAACAAGTGCGGTAATAAACAAATATTGAGGAAATTTAGGTTTTGTTTGAGAGTCATTAATTTCATGTAATTTATTATATAATAGTAAATTGATGTAGAACTTGAGGTTAAAAATTAAGAAAATTTGATTAGTTTCTGTGAGAATATTTTATTATGTGAATGTTTGGTAGAAAATAGTACTGTAAAAACCAATTTTAAATTTTAAAGGATGACAAAAATGGTTATAGTGAAAAAAATATTTTCATAAAATGATGAATAATAGAAAACTGTGGCGACAATGTAATTTTTTTCCCCTTTTTTTTCAATTTTCGTTTTGTTGATATTTTATTCTTTTTTTCGATTTTCGTTTTCTTGGTATTTTTGATGTACATATAGTAAAATTGGAGATATTTTCTAGAGAGGTGAAGTGAGTCTGGTTTGAGCTACTTCAAAATTATATTAGGAAATAGAATAGATTTGAAAGGAAATGAATTTATAGAGTTCAATTTTGGAGTTTTTATAAACATAGAATGAGAAACATGAGAAAATAGATATAAATTTAGCGTGAAGTTATCAAAGTTGAAGATGATCAAAATTGGGTTGATTAAAATATTTTTAATAAAAGTAAGTATATGTATCTTTTTGAGTACTAAGATTGTGCTTCAATTTGCAGTCGGTAAAAGCATCTTTAAAAATTAATAGAATAATTATAGTAATGGTATCAAATATTTTATTTGATAGCAAATTTTGTCAAAATCTTTCATTTGTCCCTCACATTGTACCAAACATTTCAAAGTGTCGCAGCTAAAGTTCAAATAATGATTTTTGTTAGTTTGACCGTTAGATGACCACTACCAAATAGTCCAACCGCACCTCTCCAACGTCGGCGCCACTCCTCCACTGTCACCTTCATTCCCATCACCCAACAAATCTTCAAACCCCAAATCCAAAACCCAAACCCACTCCAAAACCAAACACAAAAAGGCAGTGGCACCCTCGGCCAAAGCTCTCCCGCCCCAACCAATTAATGCGGCTGAAGCTCCTCAAACAAAAACAAAAAGGGAAAAAAACATTTCACAGGCCCAATGGAAATCTCTTGGAGTGCCCCCAATTTGGTGGCCAATTTAGTGAAGGGCTGATCCAGAAATTTGTGACTGGAAAAGCTCCATTTCTTTCCAATTTGGACTGGAAATCGGAGATTTCAAGTCCTGATTCCAAAATCATCATGATATTTTGGCTATTCAACTAGAGAATGTGGGGAAGATGGACCTAAAACCGGAGAATTTATTGCTAATTTCAAGAAAATAATTTGTGGGTTTTGACATTTTTTTTATGAGAACCAAATGGGTTGTGAAAATTAGATGAATTTTGGGAATCAAGAATGATTGGGACCTAGTCAGTAGGATGTCCCTTAATCTACCCGTTAATAATTTGGGTCACAGACAAAGAATTTTTAGAAGCAGACTGCAAGTTGTTGAGTTGATGATGATGTGAAAGTGCAAGACTGTTAGATGCACGAGCTTAAAGCACTACGAATGCTGAGTTGGAGGAAGTTATTGGTATCGGCCTGGCAGTAGTCGTGTTGTTTCCATCAACAGAATGGCCAGATTGGTCTTCCACGAGCTTGTTGAACGGTGATGACCTATGTTCATATGTGGCGGTAGCTCTGATTTGAAGAAAAAAAAATTGTTGGGTCATAGGAATGAAGGTAGCGGTGGAGGATATGGCACTGGTGGTGATGGTTTTGGGGTAGGCGGTGGATGGAGAAGAAGTTGATTTTTGATTTTTAATTTTAATTATTTGATTTTAATTATATTATTAATCTTTCATGGCTTTATTATATAATTATTTTATTATAGAGAATAGACTCGTCTTTCATGGATCAGTCCAGTCTACTTGACTTTAAGACCCAATATTCAGAATGGTAATTGTGCTAACAAGATTGTGTTAATTATAAATACTTTTATGGTGTTTGATATATCAAATTAGACGATATTAGATAAATAGTATGAAAGAAAAATGGCTAAACCATCTCGATGTTCTTGTCAACGATGCCGATTCCTAGTAAGATATTAAACATGTGTCGGACCGACATCACGAACTGCACACATAAAATAAAACTTAATCATTATTTTGCATCGGACCACAATCAAGTATTGGGTCTAAAATTCAATTTTAACCACACTTAGCTCCTGTTTGATCTCCACCTCTTAAAATTTATTTTTAATCACACGTTTTAAGGGATCCACAACTTTTTAACTACTGATTTCATCAATTTCTGTTCAAATTTACTAAAAATCTAATTTTTATCGTAACCAAGCTGGGACATAATATGATTATTAATCTTTCTTTATGTAGTTAAGCCTCATAATTATATCTTACATGATGATTAATCTTTATATTTGTCTTCCTTGGCTGTCTAGGTTCACCATGAAACAAATTCAGGTTGCCAGGCTGACAAATTGTGCTTTGCAACAAGAATTATATTATTTGGCCAAAGACTTTTTACTGTTGATGTGATCAAAAGTCACATAATAATGTGTACTTTTGTTGGCCAAACATGTAGAAAAGAGCTGGTCCATATTTGAACAACTAAAATGATGAAATGATCTGATATCCTTAACTTGATCAAATCATTTATTGTATCAAAATGCTTTTTCTAGGAACTAACCAATAGATCAGTGACAAGGAGAAGATGTTGCAGCAAATATTCACAAGGGAAGAAGCTAGAGTGTTAAAAGGAAATTAGATCATGACTTTAAGAACGGGTCTAGTACTCAATATTAAATAACTTCGAACATAATTTCAAATTTATTTACCTTTTTAGTTACCTTTGTCGATGTCCATTTCAAAGTTTAGAATTTTAAGGAGTATTAACTTTTAAGCTGTATTTTAACTATATATTTTATTTTATTTTTTAGAATTGAATCAAATGTTGCCACGATAATTTATAAAAATGTGTGCTTCTATTATTCCTATTAATAAAAAAAATGAATCCCTTGTACGCATGAGATGATATGTTGAAGAAAAATTTAAGAGATGTCAGAGTTCAAGAAGCTCAAATGTGCAAATTTGATGAGTTTAAAACTTGAAAAATTTCAAGATTATCCTTCTCAAATGATCTAAATATATATCTTGGTATGAGATGTTAAAGTTAAAATTTCACTCGCCTAAATACAAGAACAACAATCAACTTATAAGAGTGTGAATTAATTATTCTTAAGGAGATCAATCGAACCCAAAAAAAGACGTGGTTGTGTTCTATTTATTGAATCAAGTTTAGAAGAATCTTGCTAATATTTCTCTAGTTATCGTTATAGTTCTATTTATCTTGGTAAATGGTAGCAGTGGTTATCAATTGCAGCATTTATGTTTTGCTTATCATACTATTGTTAGAGGATTGTCCCATACCTAGCCTACAGATCAACTGATGTCATCTTTGTAAGATTTTGGCAAATTGATCCAATGAATTAAACTCTAGATGAGCTTAACAATTTCAGAACTAATTAAAAATGTTTTTGTTTACTTAATGATATTACTCTCATCTCGAACACGAACCAATCCCAGCTGATAGATAAGTAATTTCGAGCTTATAATTACTTTTGCCACATTTTCTTATATGTGTGAACTTAGAGCAAAAAGAAGAGTAGAGGACCTACAACCAACATGATTTACTTAATTTTATATTTATTCTGGTGTAGTCCCATTGCATTTTATTCATAAAATTCAAAATTTTAGAGTTAAAAGTATTTGATGATATCTATTATATCTATGAAGTATCGTAGAAATGTAATAACGATTATGCAGTTTCGAATAAGACTCAACATGCTTCAAAATTAACCAAAAAAGTGGACAGCTCTATGAATATACAGCATAAAATTCCATTTTGTAAAATGATAACCAAATGAAGGAGAAAACATCAACAGAAGTGTAGAATTCCCAAGATTTACACATAATTTTAAGAATTCTCCCCCTCCCATCTTCTCTTTCCTAAGTTTTTTTTTTCTTTCTAGTTTTCGATATACTGAAGTTTGTAAACGTATATTTGTATTCAAAAGAAACACAAGTGCATATTTTTTGACATGAAAATAAACAAATCACACACCACATCAAATATAGCTGCCTCGAAATTAGGCTTATTTTACAGTTCTTAATCTTGCCAAAGGAGCAGACTATAATAGAGAAAAGTCCTAATCAGGCGGTTCAAACTTCAGAAGCTAATGTTTAGGAAGTAATTAATCACACAAAGAGCAAACCCTACAAACCCTAACCTAATTTCACAGCACAAACATTTCACACACTTCTAGATGGAGCAGAAATCAGACAAACCATGATAGAACATTCTAAGTGGTAAACCATAGTCCTACAATAATCTCATGACTTGTCTCCAAACAGGTAACCGAGCGACGAATCTCCACCAGGTACTGACTTAACTTTAGTGGATGGACGATCCTAGCACACGCACAATGAACCATGTTAATTCAAATCATACAAATGGAAATAATCTCAAAAAAAGAAAAAAATACAGAATTTCGCAATATCACAGAGAATAAGGAAATATTTAAGAAGAAAAAAGTTCGATTGAATTTCTATTGGCTTGGAATACCACATTTTTTCTTCAAGATTCTTAGTCTAATGAAGATAGACCACTTTTTTGAGGATTGGTGAGTATGATATCTTCTCTCGAAATCAAAGAATTAGTGTACCATTTAGTATACCCAAGGGGGGAAACAAGGGTTCAACGAGAAAGAACTACAGTAAAAACTTTCTTGTGTGGTTAAATAATTAACTCACAGTGATGAAATTTCCAGAATTCTGACCCTGGACCCTTTGGTAGTTTTTGGAGACTCCTTTTTGTTCTTTAGGAGGAGGACTTTCTTGTGGCTTTTCGTCGATGATATCGATTCCATAAGGCGGTGTACAAGCAGTAGGTGATGCCAATGGTGCATTGTCTTTTTGTTTATCATCAGAACCAAACAGGTAGCCTAAGGAACTCTGGCCACCGCCAGAGCTTTCGCCTCTCTTCATGGTTTCTCCTAGGGATCTAATTCTTATCAGGAGTGTAAGAACAAGGAGGAGATAAGGAAGAGAGACCTCAAGTATATATATTATGAAAATGACTTGAGATGTTAGAACATCTAAAGGAGTTTATTTATTTAGCCCTCGTTTGGTGCACATTTTTGGAAAAAGAATGCATTTTTATTTTTGATGTGATGGGAATTATGTGGTTGAAAAATGAGGAAATGTTATTGATGTGATGGAAAATATTATTTTATTGAAAAATGTGTAGTTAAAAATGAGTATAAGAATGAGAATGAGAAAAATAATGCGGCTCAAATAGGGCCCTAAGTTATTTAAGTTTTTTGTTTATCATGTCATTTCGCATGTAGACCTCATTTTTCCAATTTGATATGTTCACAATTTTCATAAATAGATATCGATACATGAAACTTGAATTCATGACTTTTGTGTACTCGATATTGAGTGGCCCCTAAAATAAAAGATGTTAGAGATTAGGAAAATTTATATAATTACATTATATCTTCAACAAAAACAAGTAGGGTTCTTCACTTTTTGTCTCTTCAGATGCTGATTCAATGTCATATTAAACTGGCTATCCAATTGATTTTAAACACAGTTTCACCAATATAGAACAGTGACATATTTGATATCTGTACAAGAAGTATCCAATGCCATTGTGGGGTTAAATTCATATTTAGCCCATATTTGGTGCACGTTAAAATTTTCTTTCTCATTCTTCTACTCATTTTAAACCACACATTCTTTAATAAAATAATATTTTTCATCACATCAATAACTTTTCATTCTTTTTTACCCACATATTCTCCATTAATCTACTATTTCAGAATACATTCTTTCAAAATAATATGGCTCAAACACACCCTAATCTATTTTAAATGTGATTAAATTAGGTAATCATCTTGCACTAAGAAAGTGTGTGGAAACACATTAGTGATTTTGTCATGAAAAAAAACAATTTAAACCATTTTAAATTGTAGGGACTGTCTCAATTGTATTCTTATTTCGATTTCGCATGTTGTGTGACGGGTTTGACACAAATTTGAAAAATAAATAATTGAAGGGCTCCAAAATACTTGTGATGTAGAGAGAGAGCGGAACAAAGAAATAAATATTGGATGAAGGCACTAGTTTATGAGAATCACGGACACGGCTAAAGGAAATTGAATCCTTTGACAATTAGAAGTGTTTTAATTAGTGATTTAGAGTTGGAAAGTAAAAAAGGAAACTTACCTTTTCTTGGATTGAGAGAGAAGGTACACCCACATTGAGTGTACAGTGTACTAGTTTTGATTAGAATTAGGGTTACGCGTGACGAAGAGTACAAAGAGAATGTCGAGTGTAGCTAGAGAGACACACTTAGGATGATGAGACCGAAAATTGAGTCGAGAGAAACTAGAAAAATAGTATGCACATACATGAAACACTCTAGCTTTTTATGGAGAGGAATTGAGAGGGTGAACAAATATTGTATTGTGAAATTTTTTTGAATTAACTGATTCTTCTTCTCCTATGGTAGTCGTGGATATATCGAATCGCATTTAATTTATGTTTTTCTCTTTCTAAATTGTTTTCATTTTCTATTTGAACTGCATTCACTGCACATTTTGATGGGATATTTTTCTCAATAATGTGAAACAACATGATTTAATCAAATTCGCATTTTGTTTCAAAAAAGAAAAGGATGTCTCTGTCTGGCCAAATGTATTGCAAATCATTGAAAAATTGCAAAGATAGAGTTGAAGCTTAGGGCCTATTTGCCAGTTTATTGCACTGATATTTTCTAAGTGACACTATTTATTATAAGTTGAAAAAATCAATGTTTGTTAATTTTTGGGACACTACCACCCAAAATCAATGTAATATAATTTGTGTTGTATTTTTCAAGCCACCAAATCGGGAGTTTTTGGCCATTTTTTAAATATTCTTCCAATTGTACCCTCTCGAAAACAATTATTCCAAATCACCTTTAAAAAGAAATGAAGCTTGGACAAAGAGTAAAGAAATTCCTCTTCAAATTGGTCATTCTCTTCAAAATTATATTCGTTTGTCTTTATCTCATTATCCAATAGAAAATTATGGCATGGAAGAGCTTATTCATAGCAACAATAATTAGTCTAAAATTTGTCGATACACAATAAAAAAATAATTAAAGTAAATTATGTAAAGTCTTTAAAGTGACATACACATTTACCAATATTGTTTATGGACATATACGTAAATATCTTTTTTAGAGGATTTGCACAATCTCGGGATAATAAACTCTCAAGAAATGATTGGACTGTTTTAAAAATCACCCAAAATGGACCCTCGTAATGGCCCGAAATCAGTAATTTGAAAAAACTTCATAACGAGTACCTTTAATACATGAAACTATGTTGTTCAAATGTCAAGTATGTGTCTCTATCAAGCATTCCTTTCATATATAACAACAGATGAGAATTCAATTCTTAGGGTTGCTAAATTGTGTCAATAGTTCGCATTAACCATTCGTCGGGTAGATTGTTTACATCACAGAATCCTATCAAAAATTGAAAAGCTCAGCAATATGATAATATCTAGAAATAGAGGCTATTGGTGGGGTGTATTGATTATTAAACTTATTATAAATGGAAAATTTTGTTGGGTTAGGTAATATTGGTGGTGTCTCAACCCATGTAAAGACACAAGGAAAAGAAGGAAGTTTACTTAAAAAGGAGAGTTAGTGGCTTTATGTGTGTATATATAGAGAGCTGCCCCGTGATGAATGTAGAGAGAGAGAAAGAAATTTAGGGTTTTTATTTTTGAACAATGCAAGATTCAACTATTTATAAATTTTTCAATGGTGGTCTTGAAATTTCAATTAGACTGTGTTTGATTTGAATTATGGAACTTGTATGGGAAAAAACAAGTAATCAATCGAATTGTCTAGACCTATTTACATGAAAATGTTTCTCATTGACTTAATTATCAATCTAAAAAATATTGTTCTTTTCCATAAACTTTTTTTTTTATAAATGTGATCAACTTTCGAAAAAAACATTTTTTTATAAAAAAAATTCTAATCAAGCACCCAAAAAGTAAGAATTTGGATGAAAAATGACATTTTTTATGGAATATAAAGCCAATCAATTGTAGATTTGATTGTCAATATTATCTATGAAAAATGTGTTTTTTTACTTAATCTTTTACTTTTGTACTGTTTGATTGACAATTTTTTTAAAAGTAAATAGTTTTCTACTTTTGGCTACGTAACCATATTTTCCTAGAAATAAGGAAAAAAATTTCTTAAGGGAGACTTGATTATTATTTTTCAAGTAATTCACTCTCTATTTCTCTCTCTCATCTATCCCCCCTTTCTCATCTTCTCACCAATAAAAAATGGACAAGTATAATATTTTTTAGATTGAAAACTAAATCAATTAAACACATTTAATTAATAATTTACATACAAAGAAGTTCTAGGCAATTGCCTACAATTTATTTTCTTTCCATGTAAATTACATGCTCGCAATCAAATGCATCCTCAGTGTTTTGTGGCAATTATCTAGGCTAAGGTTCCGTTTGGGATTGTTTTTGGAGTCCCCTTTTTTTATTGCAAACGACAGATTTTAGTTGCTTGCTAAACTTTTAAAAAAAATTGTGAAAGATTCAGTAACATCCCACATTGGAAATTAACAAAAAAGGTCGTTTATTTCTTTGCTTTGGTTAAATATTCACACTATAGATTTCGATAAGTGTACCACATTTAATTGTATGAAAAATTTATAATTTTTACTTATTATCACACTTATGTTCTTAACCTATTTTCATTGCATTCGTATTCTCAACATACCATTAACTAGCACATCTTATTCATGATAATGGTTATCATCCAAAAATCCATTAAAAGGTAGTAAAAATACTTATTTTTCTCTTGAATTTTAAATAAGAAAAAAAGGCAAGTACGACTAAATATTTGTTCATCATTTTAAAGCGCACAGCACAAATTTGGACGAAAATCATCATTAGACACAAAATGAAATTCGAGGATAGAACTACAATTATAAAAAGGTTAGGGATATAAACCTGACAATAAATAAAAATCACGGACATTTAATATTACTAAATTGTGGTGCATATATTAAAAAAATGTGTTGCCTATATAATCATCCTTTAGGCTTTCTTGTTATCCAACATTAAAATGTCAATGGTAACCCATATAATCATTCATGTTAAAAATATATTCTTCCCCTTTCTTTCTTTTTACTCGTTCTTTTTTTTTCCCAAGAAAAAGACGGTCACGTGACTAAAAGTATGTATTACAGTATCACTAATAAAAACTTTACGCTTATGCTAATAAGTATTACAGTATCGCTAGTAAAAACTTTACGCTTATGCTAATAATATGTTATTTTTTTATTAAATTAAATAAGATAATCACAATTATTGTTTTCCTTTAGTTTTAAATTGAATTATTAGTCAATAAAAAAATAAAACATTAATAAGGTTGGAATTTTTACTTTGTTATCTACAATATAATTGAAAATCTTGGATCTTAAACGAATCATTCTTCTCGTGTTTTTGTAAAAGAGTTTCTCAGGCCACACCAATTTCTTATAAAAGATTTTCTAATTAGACTAAATACTTTCAAAAAATTATTCAAGCTAGCTCGAAGACCTTCCTAGTATAAAAAAGTTACTTTTAACTTTTTAAAAATCATACAAAATAGAGCTCACAACAATAAAGCTTTATCTTTTTTTAACTGACTGCTCAAATGTAGCTCTTAAAACAGTCAATGATTCTGAAATAAATGTTTTAAATAATTGTTCCACAAACTTATTTTTTATCAACGCAGTTAAAATCGATTCTCTTAAAATATACAATAATATCCAACCAAGCCTAAGTTTCTACTTTTGCTGTTAAGATTTGTAAATTGTGCTGCAAATTTTATTGCCTAATTATTCCTTTGTTGACTCACACTAACAGGAAAATAGACTTATTTTTCTACTGAGATAACTGTTAAAGATATTAAAAGATCATCATCAGATTATCTGTGATTTCTGACCATATATTTTGATTTATAACTTATCTATTTTTATAGTTATATGTATAAGGTATTTCTTTTTGTGATAAATTGAAAGAAAAAGTATTCAAATTCTCATTTTTTTTTCAGCGTTCTATCTCAACTATATCGGATTTGTATCTTTTAAAAATTATGGGGTTTTTTTTTTTTTTAAATATGATTTCTTTTTCTTGTGTTGATTAGACGGAGAATTCAAGTAACAACAAGGTAGTGTGAAACTAATAACTACAAAATAATCCAAAATAATTTTGAGTATCTGAATTATCCGCTTTTCTCCTTATCAAGTAATGGATTGAAAGGCAAGATTTCTTTTACCATAGTAATAATATGGATAGCATTGTAAGAAAGAAATCCAACTTGATTAAGATGCACTGTCATTGACGTGTACAATCATCATCACAAATGGCTTTTCTGGTTTATATCTATCCACAAATTAATTAATTTATGAGCCAAAAAAAAAGTTGATTAGGTAGTGGGATTAAGCATGATAAGCCATTAGTTTAAAGACATCAAAAGGCAATAATATATATTTTAATTGATCTGGTTGGTATACATCTGCAGGGCCACATCAATACCTGAAGGAATTCCACAAGAAAAGTTAGCTCCACAATCTGAGCTATAAGTTTATTTCAGGTGAGCATACTTCGGTAGGAAGGGAGCTTGTAGGGAAAAGGCTCTTTCTTCTGTCTGAAGATTTCTGTTATATAAAAAAGTCATTCTAATTTTGCTATTTATGGACTGAAAATAAATTTCTAACTTTTACATATATTAGTGTCCTATAGATCAGGCTCTAACTAAAAAAAAAATCTATACAAATTCTCTTATATGTTTTTACATTTTTTATTTCATAGTTTAAAGTCTCTTACATATCCTATTTTGAGGCATCTATACAACAAGCATTACCATTAATAGAATAATTAATAAAAACGTACAATATATCATGTAACGCAGATATTCTTCCGAAGTAGGTCAGCTAGAGTGAACTAATAATTAGTGATGGATATCATTTTGTGTGTGTTTTAGGCTTTTGCCCTTTCTCTGATCCATTCNAAAAAAAAAATCTATACAAATTCTCTTATATGTTTTTACATTTTTTATTTCATAGTTTAAAGTCTCTTACATATCCTATTTTGAGGCATCTATACAACAAGCATTACCATTAATAGAATAATTAATAAAAACGTACAATATATCATGTAACGCAGATATTCTTCCGAAGTAGGTCAGCTAGAGTGAACTAATAATTAGTGATGGATATCATTTTGTGTGTGTTTTAGGCTTTTGCCCTTTCTCTGATCCATTCGACATGTGCAATTTCGTTTCTATCCATATAAATTGCCATATATGAACCATGTAATGTAAGAAAGGAAAGTCTGCCTCCAACTTACCTTGAAGAAAAAATATATTTTAGTAATTTAACGTAAAGGATGTCATAATTACTAGAGAGCAATAGATTTCAACTTCGCATTGTTTATAATCCATGATAGTCCTGCAGAGAAGTACAGCAGCATCACTGAGGATAGAACTCTAGTTTAGGATATTAATTGGTCATTGACTGGGATTAATTCCTTAAAAACTCCTCAATATTGTGCCACTTGAACTGTGTAAATTGAAACTTTACACAATGGTTAAACTTTCCATTGAACTTGTTTTGCAAATCGCGACATGATTTTTACCTGTCATGGACGCCAATTTTCGTACAGTAGCATTTGTTACAAGTTAAGGGTTTCTGTACCTAAATGAAAATCTTAAGAGCCGCAATTGAACTGGAATATTAGGTGAGATCAACGAGGGATTTTCAAAGATGTTTAGACCATAAAATGCAATCTGACGAGCATTTTGACAAGTAATGAAAACATATGACAACTGTTACATACCAGCAAAAGCAACAGACAACTTAAAGCTCCATTTGACAAGGTGGGGTTTGCCACTGCATGATCATTCAACATCAAAATAAATATTATCTACTCACCCGATGTGACAATCATGGATTTTGTTGAACCATCAACAGGTGTGAGAATAATTTTCGTATGTGGCATCATTAGTACTCTTGAAGCATCTCATTTAAAATCTTATCATGTTAAGTACACAATTATTCAATTCAATTCCGTGAGCTCGATTCATTTTTCCATCAAAGTCTTAGCATATGCACAATTTTAACGAATATTCTCTGATGTCATGTTAACTATTTCATCTTAACATTGTTAGAAAATGATGTATATTCTCATATGAAGTTCATTTCAACCAAAATGCATTTGGATCATTTTCCTTTCTAGTTTTTCTAAGAAATTCTAAGCCCAAACAGAAATAAGACCCACAAAACCCTATCACTAGTACTTGCTCTTTTGGCAGTTGGATTAAAAAATTATCCAAAAGTGGAATCAACTATTCAATTATAGAAAATCTAGACTAGTTCATTACTATCGCCAGGGTCAAACTAGCTTATAATTAGGATTCCAATATAAGTAAGGTTGTCATGTCCCATAACCAAAACTTTCCTTTTTCAAACGTTTGATGATTTGAGCTTCAAGTTGTTGATCTAGACTTTGAAATTATTAATTAATTATGCTTCCATCCTACAAAACTTTATACCTTAAAGCTATTAATGTTAAAATTTGAGGTTTCATCTTAAAATGTCAACCTTATTAAGAGGAGTAACTTAATTTTTTATAAGTTGATTTATGTTTACATCTTTATTCGATGTGGGATTTTATCCCTTAACATGCCCCACAAGATAGTGACTTGTTTGAGCAGACCAATTTTAAAATCAGTATGCTCACTTTTGGAGTCTTAATCGGGTCGAATTGCTCGTTAGAACTTAATGAGCTCTGGTACCATATTAAGAATTGAAATTTCATGTCAAATGGTCAACTTTATTAAGAGAAGTAACACAATCGTTTATAAGTTGGTTTAAGTTTATATCTTTATTTGATATGGGATTCTATCCCTTAACAATTAGTCTGCACCTAACAATTTTTACATATTTCAATTTTCGTTAGTCCATTATCTAGTTAAGTATGATCTCAGTCGATAGATGAAATAAAATTTATGTTATTTATTTTTCATATGTTAGATATTCTTTCTTCTCCTCCAAATTTACACTTCACTAAATCCTTAGTGGGTGAAAAAGAAAAATTTGAATGTGATAGGTTTTGAACTCAAAGAAGAATATGAAAAGAGCTTTTCACCAAAAAAGAAAAAAAGAAAAAAAATATTAAGCTAATAATTAATTTATATCATGGAAGTTGATTAAATATGGATCTTAGTTAAATGTAATTAATTTACTGGCATAATATGTTTTCAAAAATATTAGACAACTTGAAGCCATAATTTCCTCAAACTTGGGTCAACTTGCAAGTGGGTTTGAATTATTACCATTCATCAAGGCATAATTCAATGTTGAAAATTAAGATTTCTAAGTCTCGAGATTAGGTTTCAGTTATAATGTGGACCGTAAGTATTTTACTAATAATTCTTTTAGCTCGGTTACTTAAGTTATTGTTGCCCTAATTGAATGACTCTCTAGATTGAGTTACATTCATACTTGGACACATAAATTATAATAATAATATGGGATACATCCCTATTTTTCCCTCGAATAATCTTTAGATTTCTTAGCTTTTAATCCCCGACTGACAATCAAATAAAATGGGAATAGTCCGTTGCACTTTTTTTTTTTTTGGAAGAACAGGGACGTTCTGATTTTTTGAATGCTTTAAACTGTGTTGTCTTCTTCGTATTATTATACCATTAGAGTCAATAATTAAAACAAAAAGATACTAAAATGAATCGTTTGCAATAGTTAAATCGTTTATATTCTTGACGACTTTGTAAATAAGACCGAAATGACAAATAACAATTGTTGAAGCCAAAAAAATAGTAACAATTTTTTACAGTTTTTTTGTGTACTTCCAACTTGGTAGTTGGTACTATGTTAATATAATAGTTAGGATAAATGATACAAAAGAGAAAAGTTTGGCCAAATACTTCTTTTAAGTTTCATATTTGAACATTTATAAGCTATTTTCACTAATCAAAACATAATTATCACTGTCAGTGTTGATCGACCTTATGTGCCATAATTACTCAACAACCCAAATATAGATGCTAAATATCAACAATAAAAGTAAGGTCACAAGAAGTTACATTTACTCAACAACTCAATATTAATGTGACAAATCTTTCATCAGAAGCCAAGAATGAAAGGTTAGAACTAAGGTCACAAACGAAAAATTATAGATCGCAGTTACTCAACAACTCAAAATGACCATCATTTTTTAAGTCAATTTGTGACATTATATTGTCCAATCACTATCTATGAGAAAGAAATTAACTAGGTTGAGATTAAAGCCATACTAAATTCGGGAATCCCCAACATTTTTGGAGGACGTCGAACTACACTAACTATAGCTACATACATGCATTACTTATTCTACTATCACAACATAGACTTGGAATTTGAGGTCACAGAAGCTTAAGTACGAGTCACAGCAATATTTAATTTTGTTATAAATTATTCTTCTAATAAATTTTGATAAAAATCTTTGATCCCATTTTTTAAACTTATTTTTTTCAAATTTCATTTCAACCACACATTTTATAGGATCCATAATTTTTATCAACTTTTCAACCACACATTTCGTAAGCTTTTATTGATATCTTTTAAAGATTAGATTTTTCTGCAAAATCAAATAGGGGTGGAATATGTGGTTGAAAAGTTGATAAAAGTTATGAATCCAGTAAAATATGAGATTAAAATGAATTCTTGATGTTGATTTAGATTTTTATTTACCATTTTAATTAAGGGGATATTTGATGCACATTTCTTAGAAAAGAATGCATGTTATGATGTGATGTGATGGAAAATATGTGGTTAAAAAATAAGGAATACGTGTTGTATACTTTTATTAAAAATTGTGCAATTAAAAATGAGTTTTGAAATAATAATTTTTGAGAAGAATGTGAATCGAATAGGCTCTAAATGAAATATGGACTAAAAGTCTTTTATTTGAGAGAAAATTAAAGGGAAGAATACAAAAATCAGATTTTTAGTAAACAATATTTCAAAA
>CAIGRK010261621.1:0-17175 GCA_903798315.1 Fraxinus greggii | reverse complement strand
ACTCTTTAAAATAGAGAACATTTCATGTTTATAAAAATCTCTCTCCGAAATGCTATTATTACTTTAAAATACATTATAAGGGCGTGTTCGGTAGAGATTAAAATCGAATTAAAATTAAAAAATTAATCGTTATTGTTAATTTTTATTAGATGAGTGAGATAACGATTATATTTTCAATTTTAATTGACTTTTAATTACAACAAAATACGTGTCTCAAATGATCTATTGCACCCATTCTTCATCTGGACGACGCCGCTTCCTTAGGGATGAAAAAATTTAATTAAAATGGTAAACTACCCAGGAAACGACCTCTAAATCCAATAATTAATTTGAGGACGCGCCGCCGTAGATGCGCGAATGATAGCCTGTGGATCTCTCTTCAGGTACTTCTACAGTTTCACGGCCTTCAATTATTATATAATTAATGTAATAATCATTCTACATTCAAAAGATTACATTTGTAGAGTCAACTTCCTAGCTCGAAGAGCCACAAGCACTTGCGTGATATCAAAGCCCTTGTGCTCCTTTCAGGTTCGGGCAAACGAATAAATAGTTTTTTCTTTCCTGAATTCAGATTAATTATCTCGCAAAGGTGGGTTTATGGTATAATTTGAAATTCTTAATTTGTTTGAAGAAATACTGCTGTTATCATGGTTTAGAGTATGTACTAAAAATGGATGTTAAAAAGGGTTTGCAAGTTATGGACCGGAGAAAACGAAAAGGAAAACAAACATGGAGAGCAATGTCTACTCAATCAAGTTCTTCTGAGGGTAATTTTTATTTCTCTGCAGCATTTTAATTTGCAACTAAACACACACATGCACTAGTGTTTATGAATCCTTTGGGTGAATGTGCAGGAATTTTTATGTTTGTCTAACCTTAGAAAGTTTACTTGCCAGTTTTACTTAATAGTAAATAAGTTTTAACATATTGGTCGAAGTTCGAAATCATTAAAAGCATTTTTGGGAAGTGTTTATAAATGGTTTTGTTTATAAATAGATAGAAATGAGCGTGGATAAGTGTGTAGTACTTGTGGGTGTGAATGAAAATTGACTTGAATGTTTATGAACAATTTATAAATGTGTGCCAAATATAGGTTAAGTTACTTTGGTTGACATTATGGTAGGAACTACTCTGGAGTAGGGTAACCTTTTTTTTTTTTAAATTAAGAGTATATTTTTCAAATATGTTTGGAATTAACTTATGCTTATTTTTAAGCTTAGCAAAACATGCTTACCAGTGTGAAGTATAGCTTTACTATTCATGAATTATTAGTTTTAACTGCACGGAAAGAGAAGAAACAACATAATTGGATCACACACGGATCCAAGAGCATGGGGAGGGGCAGGGGCAGGGGAAGGGGAAGGGGAAGGTTGTATTCAGGGTGTGTATTTGTATGTGATGGTGCTGGTAGATGACGAAGAAGTAAGGATTGTTTAGTTTCATTTTCTGGTCGTACTCTCTCTCCTAAATTATGCCTCAGAAAATGGCTATGCTCTTGTTCACCCATTCTTGAAAATGTTTTTAGAATAAAACAAGTAATAGTGCCCCAAAAAGAAAAGTTGGAGTATTTGTTGTTATTTGACGTTCACGATCAAATATTCTCTAACAAAATCACTAAAAAATTGGAAAAATAGGACATCCATGATTCAACTGCAGTTAAATATTCTATGAATTCCAACATATGGATCTACATCATTTAATCATCAGAACACTTCGCAAAAAATTTAGTGGTTACTATTTCTCACTCTGACAAACTCGCAAAGTGGCCTAAGCTGAGAGATTAGCTGGAGGTAATTTCTCCTTGCCTTGTAATTTGTTTATGTATGATTTGGATTTTTAGTCTTCAATTGTCTGATCTTACCAGTCAGATAATGATCAAGGACCATTGCTCGTCAATGTACTATGTGATGCGGACTTTCGGAATATTGTTGAAGCATGTGAAAGTTGATATAAAAGTTTCACCTGTTTCAGGAGGCAGTAAAAAGCAGGAAGTACAAATCCGAGTGGAAGAAGCCCATCGTTCTATTTCCTCGACTCTTTTAACAGCTAGGTGTGAAAATCCTGACCCTGAACTTGTGAACAAACCAGTTGACCCAAATACATGTTCTAAAGCAGAAGGCAGTGACAAAGACACAAATTTAGAAGGAGAATTAGCGCCTCATCAGAAGCATTCAATGTCAATGGAGGCGAGTTCCAATATTGTATCTAATTTACTTTCATTTTTCTTGTTTATCTGGTCTAATTAACTTTGACGGATAAAATTTGTTTTCCTAATTCTATCTCTTAGATTTTGTACAAACCTGATCAGTTTTGTATTACTTTGGTAGTATCTGTCCTTATTTTAACAACAAGCCATCGCAATATTCTAATCCCACACACAATTAACTTACATAACGTCGTTCAAAATTTCATAACATCTAATTCCATATAACATCATAGGTCTTAGAGAGGACCTATAGAATTTCCCCTCTATTTTTATAGGAATTCGTGACTCCCACAAAACAACATAGACATCTTCTACTTAACCTGCCCAACTTTAATCATTTAAGTGACATTACCCTCCTGGTGATTTATCAATTTTATGCACCCCAGTATCATTTATATTGTGGTATTTCATGATCTTCAGTATCTACATCTTTTTGCATGTTCTTCTAGATTAAGTAAAATTTAAAACATTTTGCACTCAGTCTTGCTCCTGATAATTCAAAGAGGAAATTTTTAAGAAGGACCAAAGTAGTGAGAAAATGAACAGTAGCTTTATAGAATTTTTTAATAGAAGCTGTCTTTCTTTCGTCAATTTCTCATAATCTGAAATTGTCCTTCTGTTTAAAGACAGAATTTCTCCCTCTTCATTTTTCCAGATTTTTACCCAAAACATATTGGGAAGCAACAATTTCTCTCTTAAGCTCATGGGTTGGGTCACACAATTGGTGGTGGTCGAATGCCATATAAATTTTAGCCTTCCTTCAGTGATGGCACTTGTTTTTCTGATGAAATGGTTATAGCCCGACATACAAAACATTTGGTCATATATAATAAATTGCTCCATTGGAGCAATTTGGAAGGGTAATGTAAGAAATGGATTTGTGGAGTTTTACATGAGTTTTTGTATGTGTACGAATGTAGAGAACATGAAGTATACACACACAAATTTCACGTCAACTCATCCAACTTGGCCAAATAGAGAGCCCATGCCAACTCTCCAAACTCAACCAGTTGCGAGAGTTGGTCAAGTTGGCCTGCCACTTTGACTGGAAAAATATTTTTAGAAAGATTGAAATAGTCATTTAATTTATTTTAAGTTAAAAGAATACTATTTCACAAAAAAGTTAAAAATATAGCCATTCTTTATCCTGGCCTTCAAAATAAGACTTTTAGAAAAAAATTGTCTAATTAAATTATGCTCAGTTTAATTCAACTAGTTCTGTTTCCTTATGTTTTAAGATACTCCCTGCACTCCCCTTTAGAAATAAGACCCCTTTTAGGTATGCTCATGAATATATGAAGTTGGTATGCTCATGAATACCAACTAGCTAAGTAATGAATGAATAGAAATGTAATATTTTTTAGATTGAAGACCAAAAGGCAAAAATAAGTGTGATTGGTGCCAAAACAGAATGCCAAATAAAATGTCAAAGTAGAAATGCATACTTGACACAGTCTAGAGAGAAATACACTAGGGAATGCAACCTGTTCTTGAGAGATAACTTCTCATATGCTAATAAGCTAGGTGAATACACTTATTTATAGCATATGCTAATAAGGGATGAATACAGTTTATAATGGAATCTGGATTGTCTTCTTCTTCTTCTTCTTTTATTCTTTTTTTTTTTTTTGTTATCTTCCTTCCAAGTTATCCTTGAAAGACGAAGAGGTATAATTATTGATCAAGGATTTATCATTATTGGGTCCAATGTTGACTAAATCTTAGAAAGTGCACAATTCAAAGACTAGAAATCTCATAAAATAGACCTGTGGTTATTTGGATATTGACCATTTAAGGTTGTTTGAACCGGCATTCTTTGTTCAATCTGGTGCAGAAGCGTTTAGAAATTCTTGTTATAAGAATTGAAATTGAGAACTATATTGAAATAATCATACTTTGTATTGATTTATGATTGATTGTGATAAAAAAATGTACAATATTATTACCTAAAAAAATGTACAATGTGATAAGGAAATTTAATTCTAAAAGGAAATAAATTAAAATCCTAATGTAAAAGAAATATGACTAAAAAGATAAAATCTATTTACAACTAGAAAAGATGAACATAATTGAAAAGATAAACTCAACTAGAAAATATAAATCATAATTGTAGTAGGAAACTATTAACTGTCATTGTGTACTACATCAATCCTCTCCACTTGAATAAACTCATCTCGAGTTTTGTGCCTGTAAGGAAAACTCATCCGGAGGACTTCTCAAGACAAGATTTGAGTTGGGCTGGCTGCTGTTGATGAGAGCTGTTGCCTTTGTCTATGAAATTTGATCCAACACATAAATCCGGTGAAGCAATAGGCACGAGACTTTAGCTCCTGCACTCTTTGCTTCAGCAGACTTTTTATGACTTTTCTTAGTATCTTTAGCCTAAATAAAGTTATCATCATCCACTGAATCAATTTGAGAACGCGTAAGATATAAAGCAGGTAGATTAGATGCAGCTTTGCTTGACTTGGCCACCTTACTTTCCGAAAATAGATCACGAAATTAACTCTTTTGGTTCGAGAAACTCTCAGATTTTCCCGAAATTAACTTAGTGGCTTCAGAATCTTGTACTGTTTCACCAAGCGCCTCGTGATCTGAATTCACAACAAGAATAGGGGAAAAAGGGAAGAAAATCTCCCAAATAAGGAGAGATGGAAATTATCGTAACTACAGTTTAACTAATTATGGAGAAATTTAAATATGGTACAAGAATTAATTAGATGAAATCTTTAGGATTTTACTTCCCCTCAAGTTGGATGGCAAATGTTAACCATATCCAACTTGCAAATGAAATCTTCGAAACTTTGTCGTGGTAGTACTTTGCTAAATATAACTGCAGTTTACTCTTTTCTAGGAACATATGTCATGCAAATGACTCCACCTTCAACATTTTCTTTAATGAAGTGTCTGTCTACTTCATCGTGTTTAGTTCGATCATGTTGAATCGGATTAAGGGAAATATTAATGACTGCTTTGTTATCATAGTGGAGTTTGATTGGAAGTTTTACCGTGGCGTGTAGTTCTTCCAAGAGCTTCTTTAGCTATAGTCCTCATATTTCTTGGGCAACTGCTCTAAACTCAGCTTCAGCACTACTTCTTGTCGCTACATTCTGCTTTTTACTCCCCACGTTACCAAGTTTCCCCATACGAAAGTACAGTAACCGGTAGTTGATCTTCTATCATCTGTCTAGCCTGCCCAATCTTCATCTGTGAATACTTCTACTTTCCTGTTCTCTCTCTTTTTGAAGAATAATCTTTTTCTAGATGAACCTTTGAGATATCTGAGAATTCTGTATGTTGCTTCCATATGGATTTCCTTTGGTGAATGTAGATGTTGACTTACCATGCTTACTGCAAAAGCAATGTCTAGTCTAGTATGAGATAGGTAGATCAATTTTCCAACTAGTCATTGGTATCTATCCCTCTCAACTGGATTTCCACTCTCCTCTATTCTCCTTCCTATATCAACAGGTGTGTCGCATGGCTTGCATCCAAGCATGCCTGTTTCGATCTAGAGGTCATGGATATATTTTCGTTGTGACACACTAATACCCTTTTTCGATCTTGCCACTTCTATTCCTAAGAAGTACCTCATTTGTCTAAGGTCCTTCACTTCAAATTCAAATGTGGGATTCTCCTTTGATTTTAGCCACCTCTAGTAAACTAACATCTTACTGTCATTTTGTTTTTCTATCTCTCTCCCTGAGCTCAAGTTCTCCTCTATGCATGGCATATTAGAACAGGGTGGCATGACATGTTCAATGATTTTGGTAAGCTTGGAAGAGATATCAAAGTCTAGAGGGAGGTTTTTTGGAAGATGTTTTCTCAAAGAATGTAACATTAAGGCTAACAAATGGTCTCTTTGTTACTCGATTAAAGTATTTATAACCCTTTTGAGTGAGTGCATATCCAATGAGACTAAACTTAATTGCACGAGGATCCAGCTTGCTTTGATGATGGGGATAAATATGAACAAAGGCAACATAACTAAACACTTTGAGGGGGATGTTTGAGTTCAGTCGAGAATTAGGGAAATATTTTTTAAGCTTTTGAATAGGTGATTCAAAGGATAGAGTCTAGCTAGACATTCGATTGATAAGATAGGTTGATGTTAAGATAGCATCTCCCAAGAATATTTTGACATAATTGTGGTGAACATTAAGGTACGGGCAACATCAAGGTGTCTTTTTTTCGTTCGGCAATTCCATTTTGTTGTGGGATGTCAATGCATGAACTTTGGTGGATTATCCCATGTATTTAAAGATAGTCTCGTAGAGTGGTATTGAAGTATTCAGTACCATTACCGGTGTTTAAAATTTCAATTTGTGTCTGGAATTGTGTTTTGGGTCATTTGATGAAAGTTAATGAATACTGAATGAACGTCAACTTTTCTTTTAGTAGATAAACCCAACAAATCAGGGTATGATCATCTATGAACATAACAAGCCATTTGGCGTGAGTTCAATTAGAAACTCGTGAAGGGCCCCGTATATCACTGTGAATCATAGTAAATGGTTTTGATGATTTGTATGTAGATTTAGGAAAAGTAGTGCGTTGGTGTTTTGCAAATTCACAAATTTCATATTGAAAATCAATAGACGTTTTATTCGTAAATATGGAAGGAAATATCGGTCATAAGTAGTAAATGTTGGGATGACCATTCTATAATGCCACAATAGAACCTTACCATCCCTAGAGACAAACACAGAATCATAAATTGCAAGTTGACATTGTCTACTCACATCAACCTCGTCAAAGTAGTAGAGTCCCTAACATTCTTTAGCACTGCCAATCGTCATCCTTGATGATTGGTCCTCAAACACATAGTGAGATTGAGAAAATTTAGCGGAACAATTAGAATTTTTAGTTAATTGACTGACATATAATAAATTACAAGACAAATTTGGGACATGAAGGACTGATTTTAGAGTTATAAACTCTGAGATGCCAACACTCCCTTTTTTAATGACAGATGAGAGTGATCCATCTGCGATCTTAACTTTGATATTGCCAGCATATGGTGAGTATGAATAGAATAGGTGGTAAGAGTCTGTTATGTGATCAGAAGAACCTGAGTCAATTATCGAGGGAGTTTTATATTTTGAGGAGATATTTAGGTCTTTTAGAAAACTACCTTTGTGGGCTAATGAACTCAAAGGATTGTGCGTAGAAGATTGACTCGAAGTTTGGAGACTAGAAAAAATCTGGTAGAGTTGTTCTAATTGCTCACTGTTTGGTTCTTTTCTTTCAAGGTCCCTATTTGATCAGCCAAAACTTGATAGCCACGATTTTTAATATTTTGTCTCGGTTTTCAATTTGTGGGTTTCCCATGTATGTCCCAACAAATATTTTCTTTGTGTCCCTATTAGACAATGTTCGTACCAAGGCCGTCCCTTTTCTTGTTTTTGGCCCAATCCATGTGTTGCTCCCTTTGATAAATTAGTCATCCCAATCCCAAATCCTGCAGGCCCAAATTTGGAGGAACCAATAGCTCCAAAATTGCCCAATCCAGTAGAAGGCCCAAACTTATTCATTTCAGGCCCACTAGCACGTGATATACTCCGTCTTTTGCCCATATGACGATGGCCCATTTTCATACCCCCCAGACCCAATTCAAGTTGATAGAAGCGCCGATATCTCCACATCTCCGGTTGTCCCCGTCTTCATCATCATTTTCCGGCGATTCTCCTCTCTTCACACCGCAGCGAAGACTTCGTGTGTTGAGGGTAGTGACCATTGAACCAGAATTCTTCCTATTACATTGTCGAGTTCGCGATTGAGGCTGGCAAGAAATTTGTAAACACATTCATTTTCTATTTTTTTCTTGTACTTGACACTATCTCCAGGACATTCCCGTTCTTCTTCACCACTGAGGTCGAGCTCTTGCCACAGAGGTCATTTCCAAGTAGTAATCTGTAACATCCCTCTCCTCTTGTTTGCTTTGCCCCTGCTTTGTTTTGATTTCAAAGATTTGGGATGCGTTTCCTGAGTCTATTACATTTCCTTGACAGCTTCCCATACATCTTTTGCGGTCGGTAGGAAGAGAGATGTTTATCCAATTGACGGCTTCGACGATTTCACCAGCTATGCCATGACCATTGAGTTTTCAGAACTCCATATTTACAAGAGAACAGCATCAGTTGCCCTCTTAGTTTCTCCGGTTAGGTAACCAAGCTTTCCTTTGCCATCGATTACCAATTTAATTGATTAAGCCCATTCCCTGAAATTTCTTCCATTCGACTTCTCCATTTTGAATTGAAAAGAAGTATTTTCTCCTCCAGTCGAGTTCATAACAGAATTGATTTCTTCCTCGCTGTAAGAGGAGTCGGACGACATTGGGCTATTACTGNACCATTGAGTTTTCAGAACTCCATATTTACAAGAGAACAGCATCAGTTGCCCTCTTAGTTTCTCCGGTTAGGTAACCAAGCTTTCCTTTGCCATCGATTACCAATTTAATTGATTAAGCCCATTCCCTGAAATTTCTTCCATTCGACTTCTCCATTTTGAATTGAAAAGAAGTATTTTCTCCTCCAGTCGAGTTCATAACAGAATTGATTTCTTCCTCGCTGTAAGAGGAGTCGGACGACATTGGGCTATTACTGTTGACGGGGACTTCCGTCATTATCTCCAATGCTCTGTTACCATGAAGACAAGAATAATTTTTATTTCTCGTATATACATCAACCTTGTACATCCTTTCAATTTATAATACAAGCGGGATAAGGGAGAAAGGGAAGAAAATCTCGTAAATAAGGAGAGGTGGAAATTACCGTAATTACAGTCTAATTATGTAGAAATCTAAATATGTTACAAGAATAAATTAAATATAATCTTTAGGATTTCTTCATGTTGAGATCTCAGAAACTGCCATTTCTTTTTCCCGTGCTCTCTTCTGCTCTGGCAGTTGAATTTCGGATAATGATTTTGGCTTGGAACCAGGAGTTGGCTTCTAGGCTCATTGTCCACTACGTGCTTGGTTATTTATCTGTGATACTACTTGTCCTGTCTGACCGTTATTCTTGGTATCCTCACCATCGTCCGCAAACATATGTGCAAGCAATGAGTTTTGGGCCTGCAAAAGATCGCTACCATCAGAAGTAACTTTATCCGTTTTCCCCTCTTCTTTAACAGGTTGCGCCTCAGATGTTGCATTATCAATATTTGTCCCCTCCATTTCTGATGATTCTGGCTTTTGCATCTCTGAGACTTCCTTTGCTGATCAGAGGATTGTTCCTTTGAAGCCTTCTGCTTTTTTGACTTCTTGGCGGATGATTTTCGTGTTTCAGCATTTTTCACTTCCTTCACCGCAATGAATTCATCATTGTGGGTTTCTCCTAAATCTTGGGGTTCCGATGCTGTGGTTAGAGGCACTACAACACATTTTATGCTTTCGGGAACAAATAACTCATTATTACAACCTCCTGCCAATTGCAGTGCAACTGATTTTCCTGAATGCTTCCCGGGTGGAAACTTGGAGCATCAGCAGATGATGCAACTCTAATAGCCTCATCATTATGTACTTTATGCTCAAATGGATATCTGTTTGGCTATTCTGACCCCTGAAAAGTATCCATGACAGCTGTTGTCATTGGAAAATCCTTCTGCTGCATATTTTTCTTCTTTTTAGGCAAAAAGGCATCCCAGTTTCTTCGATGGATAGTATTTCCAAAAATTTGATGAGGCAGATGCACAAAAGGGGTTTCAGAACCAACATTCAAGCTATTATTCTGCGACCCAGTCTGAAACAATTCGTGTGATTGCTGAAATTGAGCATGATCACTAGAAGCACTTCCAGCTGATAGGCCAGAAGGTTGCAATTGTACGAATGATGACTTGCCAAACCTTTGGTAGGGGTGATGCTCTGAGAGCACGTGTGAAAGCAATTGTTGCTGCTGGCGCACTAACTCTTCCTGCTGCTCCTGTTTTTGTTGCTGCTCAAGCAACAACAATTTTTATACAAAAGTGACAGCATCTGTGATGCAACTGGGGCCTGGGAGTGCGGCTGCAACAAATACTGCTTTTGCAATGAACTCAACAGTTGTGGATCTTGAGAGAGACCAGAAGAGAGTAGTTTCTCCTGGGTTAACATGCTGGAAGGATTATTAAGAGTTTGTGCTAATAGATTTGTCAACAATGAATGCTGTGACTGTAGCCTCTGCTGTTGTGTTCCCAATGCAGCTTGGGGAGGAAAATTCTGACCAGGATGGATGTCCAACTTATCCTGAAGTGTGCCCAACCCCCCTTGAACTGGTAAATTTAACCAACCACTAGTTTCATTGTTGACATTATTTGTAGGTCTTGGTAAACCTCGAAGGATAGACATTAAGTCCACATTCTGAGAACTATGCTGTGCACGAGCATCGTCTAAAATTGAAGAGTTAAGATTCGAATGTGCGAGCAAGGAGTCATTTACAACGTTTGTCATTGCCAAATGTGAAGCTAAATCTCTTCCAGGCCAATGTGAATAAGGATTTGTAAGAGACCTCTGCTTTTCCAGTGTCATCTTTTAGGCCAACATATTCAAGTCATCCCTACTACCAGCTCCCACTGGAGGTAATGGATGGGAATTAATCCGATGCATCCTTGTATTCCTTTGATTCCTTCGTGATCGAAAAGTTGAATTCCCTCCTTTTTTGTTGGACACTTCTGAACTTCAACTCTTTCATCATAGGAGTGAGGTTCAATCTTGGGATTTTCAATTATAATTTCACCGGAGTGTTTGTCATCGTTACGCTTATTTTCATTGTCAATTTTCATGTATAAGGAATCAATAGGTTTCGAGTTTTCAACTTTCACGTACCTTTCTTTTTCTATTGTAGTATTATGGATTGTAACATCCTCATTACCTTGAATTGCATCTTTTTTAACTTCATCGTCTGCCTAATAACTCTTTTTCTCTTTGTTAACTCTGGTATTCACAAATTGCTCATCACATAACACCAAAACAATCTTGTTATCATACTACCAATACATATACTTGTTATCTCGATTCATGTTAGTGGCATCTATATTACAGTACCATGGTTTCCCTAAAGTACAAGACAATCGGCCATCTTTACCAAATTATATATAATCTCATCTTTGTAGTACTTTTCAAGAGAGTAATTTTACATACTTCCATATTTTGAATTTTTTTCCCTTGTGAAGCTTGATAGCAAGATGATTATTTTTCATTTTTCAAATTTAAAGCTTTCATCAATACTTTGGACACCAAGTTCTCACTACTCTCATGATTTATTACCACATTGCATACTTTATTATTGATGGCGCATTGTATTCTAAAATTTTCTTGCAATTTAAATTAGACTCTTTTATATCTTCTTGATAAACCTTCGTAGAATCCTTATTAACTCGCATGTATTCAAACTTAGTTAGGACTCGAGGAAACTCTCTAGCTACTTGTTGCCGTATTTTAATCTCGTTGAAGTAACCAACATTCATAGCAATTAAAGTCTGCAAATTCCTGCCAGCTTGCTTTTTCATGGGCTCACGATTCCTTTCAAGACTCAACGCAGTCAACATTTGCTTGATGTTGTGAAGGGTTTCATTGATCCCGTCGATTCATTGTTCGAGTTTGTCGAGCCTCCGTAACCGCTGCTACCACCAGGACATTCATTGCCATTGGACTAAGGTAATTTCCTTGCTCTGATACCAATTTGGTACGAAAGCGTTTAAGAATTCTTGTAATAAGAATTGAAATTAAGAACTATATTAGAATAATTTTGCTTTGTATTGATTTATGATTGTGATAAAATAGTGTACAATGCCTTTATATTTATAGGCAAAATCATTCCCTTATCCTATTAATATAAGGAAACTTAAAGAAGGAAATAATAAGACAAAAAAGATTAAACCTATTACAATTATAAAAGAAAACTAGAAAAGATAAACATAATTGAAAAGATAACACAACTAGAAAAGATAAATCACAATTGTAGTAGTAAACTATTAATTGTGATTGTCTACTGCATCTCAATCCTAGAAGGGTCGTCCAACATTTTCTACATGTGGTCCTTTTGCTCCGAGAACACCATATGTAGTATCTATACATATTTTTCACCCATAAAGTAGTATTCAGCCGATTTCAAAGAGAATGTAGTTACAAGAGAACTAAATTGCAAGTCTGCCTCGTTAAAACAAACAACAAAGAACTTGAGATAAGCATTTGATATGCCTTAACAACTCCAAACCCCGTCTCTCCTACATAATTTTTCTCAATATAATCACAGCCCCTTCGTAAATACATGTCTAGGTACCATGTCACAAGCATTCTCTAAATCCACAAAACCCATTGTCCTAAATTTGAAGACATTACTATCATTTGTTGAATCACATTATGGAATACAATAAAATGTCATTTTTCTTTTGAGGTGGCGTAAAGACACCATTATGCTTATTGTAAAATTTAAAGCCTAATATTCAAGTTCCAGAGTTGTTTTTGGCTTATTTCCTTCCGTGGCTATTATCACAGGATGTTATTGGCTTTTCTTTCACAAGTCTCCATATTGGTTTCTTTACTTATTTAGTGTATTAGGAAAATCCCATGCCCGTTGTTTGTAATATGAATCACTTTTTGAGAAGGTGTGCACTTTTAGTAGTGGGATGGCATGCGAAGAGACTATGGATGCTATAGGAAAGAATAAACTTTTTAGTTACTTTTTTTTTCCCTTGTATCAACTTTGAATTAGTCATCTCTTTATGGTCTTCACCATACTTGTTCTTAGTATCAGTTAATTTATAAATCATTATGGACATAAAATACTCATTTATTTTTATAATTTACAAATTATAGATATGTGGAACCTAAAAGGAAAATAAATAGGAATTACTAGTTTTAGAATCGAGTTGGACCAAAATAAAGGTTTTATTCCTTCTAGCATTTGTACAATATTTTTTTCTTCTCATTTGAGATATTATGTGCAATCAATAAGTCTACTACTGAATCTAATGAGTAATGAAAGTCAAAAGCCTTAGTTGGTCATTGTTTGTTCCATGATACTATACAATAGAAAGAGAGGAAATTATCATTTTCATTTATACCTCTGTCACTTTTATCTTTTTAGTGCCATCTATAATGATAATGACAGGTGAATAGGCCTGGGCATTTTAACTGGAGCCAATACTCTCGAATCGAAACCAAACCGGAACCTCCGATTCCCAAAACCTAAAAACTATATTTTGGATAGTAATTAATCTAAAACTCTAAACTCTAATCCTAAGAAGTCAATATTGACTTCTACTTTTTTGCCTCTTGCCTCACATGAGATTTATTCATTTAAGAGGTTTACATGTTAATATTTCCAATTTGAACATTATATGAATCAAAAAGTTTTAGCTAGATTGTGGTGTAAGTTGATGAATCAAACCGTTCATTCTTTGCAATTCGAGTTTTTTACATTCTTGCATTGTTTACAAATTTAAGTAATTTTTTTTTTTTTTTATAATGGATGGCAATTAAATTTGATATATTCATAGCTTGGGATGCGGTGTACCTTTTGTCATTTTGAGTTTGTAATTCTCTTTTAAAATATAATTTTTCTTTTTATTTAAATAGAGTGAGTTCAGTACGTGGAATGCAATTTCTTGATACTATATGGTTATGTATCGATTTAGGCATTTAGTATTTTTTATATCCGTTTGTTAAATTTACAAAAATTTAAGTATTGTTCATAATTAAATTATAGGTTCTAACAAGCCTCACTTATAGATAGTATATAATTTATTAAGAAAAAATAATTTTTCTTAAATTGTAATTTAATTTTTAATGTTTTAATTTTCTTGTCTTTTCATGGTTTTTTGTATCCACTATTTTGCTTCTTGAATATTTCTTACCCGAATTTTTTCCTTACACAAATATTGTCTAGTAGTAGCGTGTTAAGTATATGTACTGAAAGGCCACTTGAAATATGTTTACTAAATGTATATAAAAATGTTATGGGAAAAACCGACACCCAAGCCTAGACAGACCCACCCGACACCCAAGCCTAGGCGAATCAAGAATTGTCAATTGGTATTCTTTTGAATTACTTGCTAGGAGTGGGACGTTTTTTAACTTCACTCTGAAGCAAGTCCTGTGCTTTCTGTTATGTGTATTTTATTTGACTGGAAATAAAAAACCTTCCATTTCTCTAAATTATTCGCTTATAAATTATAATGTTATATGAGTAAGCGTTAATTTTTAAATCTAGATCTTTAAAAAGACATCTTTTAAATTAGAAATTTCCTTTTTTTTTTTTTAACTAAATAGTGATTTCCTATTTATTTTGGGCACATGCCTTCCCCTGAACGGCAACTAATTTTATCTTATCTTGTGTACATTTTGTAGGTAGGGGGATCACTAATGTGTTTCATCAAAGGGAAAGAGTATGACCATGACATGTACTGTTGTGTAGATCGTGTAGATGGAAACTAGTAATTTATCTAATGTCTTACATATATTTCAACAGGGGTGCCACTCAAAGAGAGATTGAAAAGGAGTTGGGAGTCAACATTATATTTCCATCATCTAAAAAGGATGATTTTGTCAGTAAGTCTCTTGCTTATGGTCAAAATATATTCAGTTCTGCATGAAGAATGTCATTTTCAAGAAGAAAAAATGAGTTGATAATGGTAATGCATTCTTCGTAATATTCTTTGGTTTATTTTGTTGTAAAAAATTCCTACATATTTTGTTATATTCTATGATAAATTAGATCTACGATTGCTATAATTGATGTTGATATTGGACCTTGATGTTGTATGTCCGTTTCAATAATATTTGTCAAGTCTCATAACCCTGAATACCTCCTTTTAGCTCTTTCCTTTCTTCTTGATTGTCGATGCAGAACAAACCATGCACCATAATACAATAGGAATCTATGCTTGAGCATAGGCAGCCTATTGCCATTATTCTTTCTAGCCTCGTTGACGAGAAAATTGATATTTACTAAATCCCGAGTGCAACACGGATTTCTTGTTGAAAACTTTATTATTAACTGAGCGTATTTATTGTTGCATCCAACACCTCTCTTTACTGATTTCCTTTTGTCCTCAGCTTTTCGTCTTCTCTCTTTCTACTTTTCCATGTTATCCTGTTATAATGTGTTCGTGTGTGGTTTGAATTCTAACTCACATTGAGCCTTTTGATTGGTTTACGGACTTAAGATACAATGTTAGTTGGTCCAATTAACGTGTCTAAACACTATGCTTGTTCTTGCAGTCATTGAGGGCAACTCTGCTGAAAGTGTTAACAAAGCATCAGAGAGAATAAAAATCATTATCGACAAGGTTGTATTAGTTATTTGAGTTGTGTTAATTCTATTTAATTTTAAGTTTCCCACCCCGTAGTGTTCTCATTTACTTTTTTTTTAAGAAATTTAAGAGAGAAACCAATGTTGATATCCATCTTGTGAAATTACATATAAGATAATTGAAGGTTGCATTTCTTGTGTTTGCCTGTATGTGTTGTAGTTTTTTTCATGGTTTTACTCATGTTGTTCAAAGCCAACTACAAAAAAGGATTGTCAAGCTGCGGAAATATTTTTTCTCATACATTATATAGTATTTTTTTTTTGGGAATGCTTATATGATTGTTATCTTTATTTGATGATATATTTTTCTACAGCTTGGCAATCCTTTTTTTGCCAAGTAAAAGTGGTAAAAAAATTTCTCATCATTATCGACAAGGTTGCAGTAGTTATTTGAGTTGTCTTAATTCTATTTAATTTTAAGTTTCCCGCCCGCCAGTGTTCTCATTTACTTTTTTTAAAAAAAATTTAAGACGTTCCTCGAGAAACCAATGTCGATATCCATCTTGTGAAATTACATATAAGATAATTCAAGGTTGCATTCCTTGTGTTTGCCTTTATGTGTTGTAGTTTTTTTCTTGGTTTTACTCATGTTGTTCAAAGCCAACTGCAAAAATGGATTGTCAAGCTGCGGAAATATTTTTTCTCATCCATTAATATAGTATTTTTATTGGGAATACCTTATATGATTGTTATCTTTATTTGATGGTATATTTTTCTACAGCTTGGCAATCCTTTTTTGCCAAGTAGTAAAAGAAATTTCTCATCCATTAATGTAGTAAAGTGTTTTGGCAATACCTTCTATGATTGTTGTTGGCTTGGATTTCTGCATTGATGACTTGGCCAATGGATTCATGCTTCACTCATGTCCGCGTAGTTCTTACCCCGTTAGGAACACATGGCCTTCTTCGAAGGTAGGGGAGGTGGTTGCGTGCGCTCAACAATCAAGTTGTCAGCTTGTAAGGATATATTTAGGTATGAGACGTGCTATAGACGTGAGCCACGAAGGTATTTAGACATAGGGGGCAGGATAGAACCGATTTTAGAGAGTTAAACTAGAGAGCATTATTAGGTTTGAAGTGTAAAATTGCATTACCTTCAAATGACACTAAGTGCGAGATTTTACAATAGGAGAGGAAAAATAATAATCGTTGGATGAAGAGACGTTTCCTCATCTTAACAGTTGAGACGTCTTGTCACATACGTTATTCCATCAGTCCTAGGTTCAGGGGCATTTAATATTTCCGACAATTAGCCACTCTATGACCTACGCCTAGCATGTAAGAGTAGACCGACCCATTGACTTGGTAGAGTGGTTGCTGCAGAAAGGTCACGTCAATAAATCATAGAAGATCTTGTACGAGGAATTTGTCTCATATGTCTAGAGGCCGTTTACCTCGAATTGGGACTGCTGCGCATAGCATTGCTTCACCTCATTCATGAGGCTTTGACCTCTGCATCGGAGTTCGCTGGAATGCATCATTTTGACTACTGAAGGCCCTCGGATCAACAATGTAGGAAGTGAAATGGAGTGTGGGCTTGGGTTCGTTTATTATGTGGATGCCGTGTGACCATTAGTCCTAGTTTCGGGGGTATTTAATATTTTTGACAAATGGCCATCCTACAATCTAGGCCGGCATGTAAGTCTATAGAGTAGGCTGACGAATTGACTTAGTA
>CAIGRK010261583.1:0-12550 GCA_903798315.1 Fraxinus greggii | reverse complement strand
CACGAATAAAGGTTAGTTCAAATAGTGAAAATGCCAAAAATGAAGCAAAGAGCCAGAAGAAAATCGAGCACGACTAAATGATCTTTTAAAAAAAAAAAAAAAGTCTTTATTGAAAGTAAAATAACAAGCTTACTTATCAATTGTCACGTGTGAACCTCTTTTTTTTTTTTGTTACGTCTTGACACGTGGGATATTAGCTTGATTCCCAATTCAAATACAATTTGATCCCCCAAATTTAATCCACCGTGACGGCTCCGTTAAAACAGTCTAGAATCTTTATTTCTTGGGTCCAAGAACGTTAAGACCTTTCGGAGCCTTTTTATTCAATACCTGATTCTCTCTCTGCACTGCATTAAATAAACCTCCTCTGAATTTTGAATTCTAGTCGCGAGAAGCTCGTTTCGATTTTAATTTTTCAGTTCAGATCCAATCCAAACTCCAAAGTCAGTTTATCAAAACACAGATCATATTTCGCCAGATATTTGATCAGCGGAAATCCCCGCCGGCAGCCCGTTCTTCTCAAACGGTCAAATATAAGGTAACTAATTTCATTTACTTTTTTAACTTTCCAAAGAATTTTCAAATGGCGATCAAAGTGTCCAGTTTCTCCTCGCTTTGGTTTTGTCGCTCGGATTACTTTTTCTGGCATTTTATAGTGATGTATCAAGAATCCTTCTTGTGTAGTTTTGAGCTATCTATGAACATCAGGGATGCACATCTTTTACAAACCCGCAATCATACTCTCACTCCGCGCTCCATTGATATTGAATCTTGCCTACATCGTTAAAAAAAAAGGTCAAATAAAATTTAAATAAATAAATGCGTCATATTAATTAATCTTTTAAATAAAGTGGTTTAACGATGTATCATTTTCGTTCGTGCCATGATTCTTCTATGATTATTTTTTGATAAATGTTTGTGATTTGTACATAAATTGGAAATCATTCTACTTGGTAGACAGAAAAGACTGCAATGCCACAAGAAAGCAACAATCGAATATTCAATACTCCTTGCAAGAATTTGAGAGGACTGAAGGGCTTGATCTACAACGCCAACGACGCTTCTTATTCTGATGAAATTATCGATGATCGTGAATTGGCACATAGAAAAGCAGAAGAAGCAGGTAACATCACCACATGTCTAATAGTATCTAATATCATTCAATTGATCTTATAGAAACTAGGAAGATACTCTTGAATATGCAATTGCAACAATAAGTCAATAACAATAAAGTAAAGATTTTTGGTGGCCAGATTCCAAAAATGAAATTGTAGGGTTAAAGACTATGCAACACATAATAATGGAATGTAGCTAAGGCCAATCGTTTAATATAAATGTGTTAAAGTGTTGGTGGTATCCGACTACTAAATCACATTATGGCCGACTCATTCTTTGCGCATTTGATTTAAAATTGCGTTAGGCACTTTTGATTTAAAATTGCACATTTAATGATTACATTAGGCACCACCAAACCTAGATCCGGGCTGGAAAAGTTTTAAAAATTGCATTCTTTTATAGGACCTCAAGGAGAATGTGTGCATAGGACAAGTAGCTCGCCTCACTAACTAGTAAAGCACAAATTTCTCGTATTAGCTCGATGCGAACTCAACGATTCATGTACAAGATGCAGATTGGCTCAACTTGCCCCGGGAATGGGCGAGTTTGTTGGAGTCAAAGCGAGGGAACTCGCTTATTTAATTTTAACACCTAATAGCCCCCCTTTTAATGATCATTATTTTAAAAAATAATGTTATGTATAGTAATTTTTATACCGATAATGTAATTATAAAGTTCTTAATTTATGTATAAAATATTTTATTATATAAATATATAATTAATAAATAAATAAAGAATTTTATTTTAAAGGAGACAACAAGATCATAATCTACTTTACCCCTGTTTGTTTCTTATTTTTCATCTATAAAAATGAAAAATATGACCGTTATCCATTACATCAAGCTATTAATTTTGAATTTCTATCTCTTGTATAAGGTTTAATAACGACTATATTTTTCATTCTCATTCTATAATAATATGGCTCAAACAGATCTAAAACTATTTTATAAACTCAAGACATAAATATTAACAATATAATAATTATTCAATAATGTTAATTGACCATTCAAAATTGACATCTCAAATGACACCCTCTTACCTCTTACCTCTTATATACAAAGAGTCATGAATAATTAAAATATGAGCCACATGAGAGAACTGTAATTCGAGACCTCAACCTCGAATGTATAAATTACTGGGTTAATAATTATTTTATGATTTGAGTTGTTAAATCATTAATTATTCAGTGTATAGTAAAATAGCAATGATGCATATTTGTACTAAAATAAATGAATTGATAATATACATCAAAGTATATGGGCACTAATTTAAAGATGAATTAAGAATAAAAAACTTAAAGTTGAGAGCATGTGTGATTAAGAAGAAGGGTGTCCTTAATTTTAATTGCGAGATGAATTTCACTAAAATTACAGAAAATAATTGCGAGAAATTACGGAAACATCCGAGTGAAATTCCAAAACAGATCCAAACATTCACCAAATTTACACAAATTGCATTAACACGAAACCCTAATTCCCCTTAACTCTTAGCCACCGAACCCATAGAGAGTACGGCCTTGCCTCTTGAGAGCGTAAACAACGTCCATGGCCGTCACTGTCTTACGGCGAGCGTGCTCAGTGTAGGTAACAGCATCGCGGATGACATTCTCCAGGAAGATCTTGAGCACACCGCGTGTCTCCTCATAGATGAGTCCACTTATACGCTTTACACCGCCACGACGAGCCAGCCGCCGGATCGCCGGCTTAGTGATGCCCTGAATGTTATCCCTCAGGACTTTCCGATGACGCTTGGCGCCGCCCTTTCCCAATCCTTTGCCTCCTTTTCCCCTTCCTGACATTTTTATTTCCGAGAATTTGAATAGATTAATAATGTTTTGTTATAGTTTTGAGCGAGATGGGGTAGATATAGGAGGAGTATCGGGTTACGGAATAAGTAGTGACCGTTGGATTCTATTTTTAATCAACGGCAAGAGATAGGGATCCTTGTCAGATGAATTGGATGGTGATAAACCGTTGATTAGAAACGAATCTACGGTGTATGTCATTTTAACTTGGTGGAGCGGATCGTAGTTATATTCGCGCTCAAAATTTCTGGATTAGTAAAACAGATAAAATAGAAATTATAATATCATATGAATCAAGGTTTTTTGGGGGGAAAAAAAAACCCACAAATAGAATACTGGAGGACATTATTTTAGAATTAAAATAAAAAAAGGAACTTGGCTGTTTGGTGTTGCTACAAATTGATAAAAATTGGTACAAGTATGCGATAAAAAAGTAGATAAAAATCGAAGATGTAAAGTTAAAATGAAGTTTGACTAGATTTGACCAAAATGTGAGCATAGGCTCGTCTTGGCGTGAATCTTGGCCTTGCTGTCAAATAACATTTTACCTTTTTTTTTGGCTAAACCCGTTTAGACTCATAAAAGCTTGAAACTTGATTTTCTTGTAAAGTTTTATGCATTTTCATTTTCGACTTATCGTTAGATGATTTAGTTGGCTTCTCGACGAACCTAAGTAGTCAATTTTGATTCGAGTTTAGGGTATATCCCGATGATAAAAAAGTGTCGAGGATTAAGAAGTTGAAATCCAGCTATACGTTAAATCATATGATGGTGTGAATAATGGAATAAGACAATGTTTTGTTTTATTATATTATTGTTTTAATTTAAATCTGATGATAAATTTTCTGGTTATCAGCGTGTGTTGGGAAGATTACTTTTCTGAAAAATCAAGTTTTGTTAGTATAAAAAAGTAAATTTGAAAGTTATGAGCATGTTTGGGTGTGAATTGTTTATAAACACGCCCCATTAAATATCTTTAAAATTAGTTCGACTTACATTTAAGCACAGTCAAACGCATTGATAAGGTTCAAAACTTGCTTCCAAAACTGGAAAAACGAATTCTAGAGCTGTTAACAATTCTGTTAAGTTAGTTAAGTATTCTATCAAACTAAGGGTACATTTGATTACGATCAAGAAATTTGCATAAAAATATAAATTCTAGATAATTCAATTGTCTATAATTTATTTGTATGTAAATTGTTAATTAAATGTGTTTTATTGATTTAATTTTTAACTTAAAAAATATTATACTTATTCATTTTTTATCGGTGCATAGACGAGAGAGAGGTGAGCGACAAGGGAGAGAAAAAGAGAGTCAATTAAATAAAAAATAAAAACCATCAAAAGGAAAATATTTTTTTTTTTTCAAGAAAAATATGGTGATAAAATATTTTCCATAAAAGAAATTGTCAATCAAGCAATACAAAAATAAAAAATTAGATAAAAAAATATTGCAGCTGCAAGGAGGTTCGAGGCTGCGCATTGGCTACGGCAGATGGACTATGGTGCATCCGAAATGCTCCCAAACGAGCCCTTGGAGGAGGAATTCTGCCTCGCCCTCCGCAATGGCCTCATTCTATGCAATGTCCTCAACAAAATCAATCCTGGAGCTGTACACAAGGTAGTATTATTCCATATAGCTATGTACATATTTGTGCATATTTGCTCTTCCATTTTCTCGTTTCTCGAGCTAAGGTTTGTGCTGATTTTTCCTTCTTTTAATGTGAATGAAATGTAGGTGGTAGAAAATCCAGTGCTGGACGTGCAGGCAACGGAAGGTGCGGCCCAATCTGCTATTCAGTACTTCGAGAACATGAGGAATTTTCTTCTGGCCGTTGGCAAAATGAAGCTCCTGACTTTTGAAGCATCCGATCTTGAAAAGGTCATTACTTTAAGTTCACTGGTTGCTTCTTTTATTCTGATTTTCCCACATGAAACAATGATATCTGTGACTGAGTTATATGTGAATCCTGTGAAGAAGTGTCAAGTGAATGAATAAAATAGAGATGCAAATAATGAGAATTTGTATGAATTTTGCGAAAATGAATTATGAAGATGACGTTTATTTTTTATTTAGGGCTGCAAAAATATTGTGAACGTAAAGTGTGTAATATGAGATCCTATTGTTTATGGATAAATTGGTCAGATATCCCTGTAGCCAACTTGGTAAAGAGTGCTCGTATTGGATTAAACTAATTGTACACACTTGATGTACATTAAATTTGACACTCCATGTGTTGTCAAAATCTGTGACATTGATTATTTAAAGTTGTTAAAATCAATGTGTAAAAAGTTGTCATCTCACAACAATGTCAAACTTAATGTCAACAAAGATGTACATGTAACATAATTAACTCGTAGTTATATGAGGTAATGTACCAACTCACTTTTATTAAATCTTTTATTTCACATTCTGTCTGCTCTCTCTTGTTACTGTACATTAGGAAACCAATTGCTGTAGTCACTTATGTATATTGGTCCTTTTCTGATCATTACACTTTCTTAATAATCATTCGACATTGCGACTTGACTATCTCCAATAATATTAATAAAACTCCCAAAATATTCAATCCACAGGGAGGATCGTCGAGCAAAGTTGTGGACTGCATTCTGTGTTTGAAAGGCTATTATGAGTGGAAGCAATCTGGAGGAATTGGAGTTTGGAGATACGGTGGAACCGTGAGAATTACTTCGTTTCCAAAAGAATCGTCGTTATCTTTAATAGGCAATGAAAGTGCCGAAGAATCACTAGATGATTCTGAATCATCGCAATATGAACAACTCCTGGAATTCTTCAACTTATCTACCGAGATCTCTCTTGAGGAATCCAAAGCTGACAATGTACTCAGCTGTATCTTCGATCATTTTAGTCTTTGTCTTCTACGGGCTTATCTGACAGAAAGCAATGAATCTGAAGACTTGCCTTTGAATCCAATGGTAGGTAAGATCATCTTCTGTGTATTGCATGATCATGTGCTAATTGGTTTGTGGTACTGAAATTACAAATGATTTCTTAAAGAGTAATATTTGAAATTTCTACGTACACTAAATGGATTCTAGAAAGCTTAATTATTTAGGAAATTTCAAACACACACTACTGTGAGCAAATTTGTTTTTACAACATCTTTAATGAACGTAAAAAACAAGATGCCTCTTCATGCCTTATGAGTCTTAAGTGTGAAGCACAGAGCTGTGAGATCATATCAAACTTAAAATCCTTGACTTGGGATCATCATTTTTGTAATTCTGATTCTAGTGTCTAGATACCACCATAAGTCCTTTTCTGTTACTTAGCAATCTTAAAGATCACTTTTTTTGTAGTCAGATTTGGTTCCAGAAGTGCGCCGTTGTGACTCCAGCTAGTTATACTGTTAATATGTCACGATGAAGGATCTTCATAACAAATTAATGTGTTTTATATGCATTTTCAAAGTCGTATTACTGTCTTATGCTGTCAGTGTGGAAATATGTAGGTCATTGATATATTAATGAAAAAGGTTGTTAAGGATTTCTCAGCACAGTTGATTTCTCAAAGAAATCAGGTATTTGCAATCACGGCATTTTGTAATATCTACTAATTTTGAAGTACATTTGTACAAATTTTGCACCATTGCCAATTACAATGAAATAACATTTTTTAATTGCCTACAGCTCGGATTGTTTTTGAAGAAACTTCTGATTACCAATGAAATTCCTGTAACAAAATCTCAATTCCTCAAAGCCATATCAGAGTACCTTAATAAAAGAACCAGCCTTGTATCGAGCGACATTTCAAAATTCTGCATTTGTGGTGGAAAAGGTGAAGGAACAGGGCGTAAAAATTCCTCCTCTTCTGGCAGTGCAGTACTACTTGATCTTCAACAGAAGCAGCTGGAGGTGTGACCCTCAACTACTGCATCTTAAGTACTCTTTGTATCTTTCCCAGTTTCCTCAAACTAATTAAGCGATAGAAAGTAGAATCCTCTTGTTTCATTTGTTCAATGATAGACTTAACTGAAGTGTATAGGATCGAACATTTTATTTTTACACCAGTAGATTCCACGACTCCACGAAACATCTGAAATGGAATACTGTAGATATTAAGAGCATCGATTTGATTCCCATGATAAGAGTGAATTAAGGAGCGACAACATTTTGTTTTCCATGGAGGAGAATCATAGACTTTCTGATGTCACGTGCATCTATCAGTGTAGAGATTAAACACAATGCACATAAAGCAAACTAAGCTGAATTTTTCTATTGAAGCCATGTTTTAAAAAGCATACTATGAAGACTTGGGGACACCAATTTTAAAATTCATGTGCTTGTTTAATTTTTAGTCGGATCAAATTGCTCGTCTGAATATAATGGCCTTTGATACCGTACTTGGGTTTATATTTTAAAAGTCAATGGAATAGTCCAAGACCTTATATGTTGGTTAATATTTTGGTATTTAACCCATGTGGGATTTATCCCTTAACATTTACTCCCTCTGATGCTGATGTGCTGGTCTCTGTGTGACAGCAGATGATCCTTAATGGCAGTGCAGCTTCTTCTTCAATACCATAGTTTCTTATATGCCTTTTGTTTCTGTACGCGGAAATTCTATTCTGAAGCTTATGAAATTAACTTCTTGACTTGATATATTACATTTAGGATCTCAAATACCTCTTCAGAGATACGAAACAAACGGTCCGACAGGTTCGATTTGAATGGGAGGAAGAACTTCTCAGCCTGGGTGAGACAGAAGAGTTATTTAGTGCATGGAATGCTAGGTTTTTGTTCTACTTTGTTTATCAGCATCTTGTCTAAACTAATCATAACCCGATATTTTTATCAGGGAATCATGTGAAGGGCCTTGAAGTGGCTGCTTCTTCTTATCACAAAGTTTTGGAAGAAAACAGGCTACTTTACAATCAAGTCCAGGACCTAAAAGGTGAGTTCTTACAGATATCATATATTTTATCAGTGTATAGAATTGTGGTTAATTCAATTGTATCTTCTACCTACAGGGACCATCAGAGTTTACTGTAGAGTAAGGCCCTTTCTTTCGAGGCAGTCTAACGTGCAGTCCACAGTTGACTACATTGGAGAAAACGGAAATATCATGATTGTCAATCCCCAGAAGCAGGGTAAAGAGGCAAGGAAGGTTTTCACTTTCAATAAGGTTTTCGGGACAAATGTCACACAACGTATGTCCTTTACACAACTTATCTTCTTTTGATTCAATATTGCTTTAATTTACTCAGGCCACCGTTAGAATTCAACAAGTAAAATTTAAGCAGGCAATAACTGTTTTAACGAAGATGAAGTTAGTAATTTTTTTGTCATTGTTGCCAAATGATCATTTCTGTGAAGTATTATAGTTCTGTCACTATCAGCAAATATTACAAGAGCTCAATTTTCCTGATCTATACTTCCTACGTTATAGTTGCAGGGTATTGAATTTCTGAATACTTCTCATCAAGTTCTTTTTAAACTTTTCAGAACAAATATATGCAGATACTCAGCCATTGGTCAGATCAGTCCTCGATGGTTATAATGTTTGTATATTTGCATATGGCCAGACTGGCTCGGGAAAGACATATACAATGGTAATGTGAAAGCAATAGCAATTTTTGAATAGGTTGCTTGTGTAGGTTTTGTGACATTAGGCATTTTTATTCTCAAACGCTACGCTTTTGGGATGTAATATTAATGTTGCTTTCGGAATAATAATGTTCATGTTGATCTCTGCATACTTATAAGTCTCATAAGCAATATCCTTGTACAGCAGTACTCTCTTTTACTACTACATATTGAACTGTCTAAATTAGTTTTTAGAAGCAGGGCCTATATAGTGGCTGTATTAATTTCTTAATGATCTGAATATGAAATTATACAAGAATTACAAGAAATGTTTTGTCTTCTCAGGAAACGTTTTTCCCGATAAAACGAATATCACACATATTTTCCATGTTTACAGAGCGGTCCAGACTTGACAACAAAGGAGTCATGGGGGGTGAACTATCGTTCATTGCAAGACTTGTTTAGCATTTCGAAGGAAAGAATGGATGCCATAGAATATGAGGTTGGAGTCCAAATGATTGAAATATACAATGAGCAAGTGAGAGATCTGCTGGTCATAGATGGGACTAATAGAAGATATCCTAATCAAATTTCATTCCCTTTTCTTTTCTTTTCTTTTCCTTTTTCAGCCGTTTCGATTGCATAACTTGTTTAGCCGCACTATGCATCTGTTTATTATTTATAGGTTGGACTAACCTTAACTATATACACATTAGATATTCGTAACAATTCTCAGCTAAATGGTCTCAATGTCCCTGATGCAAGTTTGGTCCCCGTTAAATGTACTCAAGATGTTCTTGAATTGATGAAACTTGGACAAAGTAATCGTGCTGTTGGTGCCACTGCTTTGAATGAGCGGAGTAGCAGATCTCATAGGTGATATTTTTTCTTCAGTCTGAGAGTTTAATCGTTTCTGAAACTTTATATCTATAATTATTATTTTTTAAATGATCCATGATTATATTTCTTTGCTGCAGCATTTTAACAGTTCATGTCCAAGGAAAAGATCTAGTCTCTGGATCCACATTGAAGGGTTGCCTTCACTTGGTAGATCTAGCTGGGAGCGAAAGAGTGGATAAATCTGAAGCTGTTGGTGAGAGGTTAAAAGAAGCTCAACATATTAACAGATCTCTGTCTGCACTTGGAGATGTCATTTCTGCTCTTGCCCAAAAGAGTTCTCACGTTCCTTATAGAAATAGCAAGCTGACTCAAGTGTTGCAAGATTCTTTAGGTAATAACTTATGCATCTACTTCGGAAAAAATAAGCTAAAAGCTTGTTTATTATACTCTACCAAGTACTACGTATCAAACGCACGCTCCATGGAATATGTTGGAATATTTTCAATCTAAAAAGGATAGTTAACCTGGCTAAGCATATAATAAGCTATTTTGACCCAAAAGATTCAGATTGGTCGACTAGTTATATAGAGTTCTCTAAAATTAGAAATAGAGAAAAACCCTTGTAAGTTTATTATTATGAGGTAAACTGCTATTTTATTCACTGTGCTGCTAAACATTATGTTCTCGGTTTTTGTCATCTTTTTCTTAGGGGGGCACGCAAAGACTTTGATGTTTGTGCATATAAACCCCGAGGTTAATGCTGTCGGGGAGACAATTAGCACATTAAAATTCGCGGAGAGAGTTGCCTCAATTGAGTTGGGGGCAGCACAATCTAACAAAGAAACTGGTGAAATCAGGGAATTCAAAGATGAGGTCTATTTTTCTCCATTTACTTGTTTTATTTGACATTGTATTCATTCAATCACTTATAGTCTTCAATATATCATGGTTCCTTTAGATTTCAAATCTTAAGCTAGCTCTGGAGAGAAAGGAGGCTGAACTGGAGCAATTAAAAAGTCGAGAAAACACCCGAGGCACTGTATCACCTCTTCGTGTACAAAAATATAACAACCATGCCACTTTAAAGCCTGAAACAAGTCAGCAACATGCCGATGCCACTCAAAACTCAGAGGTAACTAAAGGCGAAACATATGAAGACTCAAATCATTGAATTCAACATAAGGGGAAACGTATTTAATAGGAATTTAGAAGATCATAACTATAAACCATTGAATTCAACATAAATTGTGATGAAAAATGCTACACATCCAGTGTTAAATCCAGGCTCAAATCCAGGGAATACGCGTGTCCATACACGATTGGCCAGTTTGAAAAATAAAAACAAAAATCATCCAATCAAGTTCTGACACAACAGCCTGTTTTTTTCCCTGGATTTGGCCCTGTCCTTTCATCATTTTCCAATTGTGATAGTTTTGAAGTTCAGAACAATTCAATAATTTCTCTCAGTTACCTCACATCAGACACTCATCAGAGAAACTAAAGTTCCTAGTTTCATCTCATTCTTACTAAATTTCAGTTAAGAAGCTGTTCATCGGGTAAGCAGAGAAAATCCCGGCTTCCATCTAAGTTCACAGACAAGGATTTTGTGTCAAAAATGCCTTTCCTAGCTGAAGAGAGATCAGTGGCAACCGTTAAGCCAAGATCCCCATCCCCTCCACCGAGGAGATCATTATCAACTGATAGAGGTTCCTTCATCAAAAGTAGAATCAAGTCTGATACACTTGAAAATCCACCCGTCATGAAACTACCATTTTCAGTCAGCACTTCAGTGGATAAATCTGTCTCCAACAAGCATGCTATTATCTCATCAACAGCAAAGGCACGTCTATATCAGGGTACTCGGGAGCCCCCAAAGGCAGACGACATTGCTGATGTATTGTGCAGCCTTCAGAGGATCACATCTCGGAAAGTTTACCCAGAAAATGAAGAAGGTCGATTTAAGCAAGAGGTTAATGTACAACAAGGTGGCATCAGAAAAGGCAAACCCGAAAATAAGGTCAAGACCAAACATCAATTGTCTTCAAAAATTCAAAAGCCAGACGTTACAGAGACATTGCTTTCGGATGTGGATAATGGGAAAATGTCGGAGAAGACTCGAAAGATTGAATTTTCAGATCCCGAAAATGAGCATGGTCCTGATAAGTTGCCTGTATATGGTACTACTCGAGTGAAAAAACTTCATCGGAACATCCCAAGGAAGTCTCAAAATGTTGAACCAAGGTACAGCAGCAATATTTACATACAAACTACACTTTGATGCAGTCCATATTGATTTTCTAAGACTGTTTATCCAACTTTTTGTATTTTGGCAATCCTTTTAATGATGATTTACTTTATTTTTCAAGCAGAGAACCAACGAAGAAAGTGGAACCTTTCCTGTCTGAAAACCGCGTCAATAAATTTTCCAATGAGAACGTAAAGGAAGCAGGCAAATCATTTGTGCCTGAAACCCGAAGGAGTCGATCGACACCTCGAGGAACATTCAAGATTTTACCTTGAGTAACTTGAGAGTACATGGTAACAAGATTTTTTGAATAGAGGCTTGTTGAAATCTGGATCCCTGCTTGCATAGACTTCAAAATCAGGATATTGAAATGATTTCAGATGAATATCAGGGACCTGCATTTTGCTTTCTTAACCAGCTTTACACATACATGCTGCTCCTATATCCTGATGCTCTGATTTCTGTGACTGTCTTGTATTTATTGGTCAATCCAAGAAGATTTCTTGGTGTGCATATGTAAGAAAATATGGTGGTATTTATTTATTTTTCGGTTAACCAAGAGTTTTAACTTATTGCTCCATTCCCTAATCAGTGATTATGGAGGTTGTGAGAGATGGTGGTTAATCAACAATTTCTGTTTGTGACCTGAGATTACATGGCATGAAGAATCCCAACCTTTCCGGTTTCATTATTTAGTGGGAACTAAAAATAGTGCACATTGTAAATGTCAAGCTGATGTTTAGAATATATTGTTTTTCACAATATATAATTCTCAATTATCCTTTAATAAAATCAATAAGAGTCTCATATGTATCTTAAAGAACATTTTATATGACAATAATGTTGAATTATGACCTGAATTTTGAAAAAAAAAAAAAAAAATTAAAATTTTAATATTTTAGGTTCCGTTTTTTTTTTTTTTTTTTTTTGGTAAAACGATTTTCAAAACCAAAAGGGAGATCCACCATGATTTTTGCACAAACCAGCACTTGTTTTGC
>CAIGRK010261460.1:0-12867 GCA_903798315.1 Fraxinus greggii | reverse complement strand
CAATTAATAGCTAATTAATTGAAATGTTGTTGAAAACAATAATAAACATCCAAGAAAATAAATATACTAGTCGTCAAAATAATTAATTAATATTAAAAATTTCAAAAAAAAAAGGTTTCATCTAATCCTAACAATGCATAAAACTAGCCTAACATATCGAAATTACAAGAATTCATATTTAAGTGAAAAGATATAACTCGAGATTTTGATTAATTGAGAAGATAAAGATGAATTTTGAAATTTTGAATCTCTTCAATGGTTTCTTGATGAATCTCCACTTGGACCTTCTCTTTTATGTCCAAAATTCAAGTTTGAATCTTCACTTGATTGAATTCTTGCAAGTACCCTTCAATTATCTCACAAAAACTATGAATTATCATCCTTTAATAATAATAATTAATGAATATTGGAGTATGAGATGTATATAAGAGGTTCTCCAATATGTATTTTGCAGTTAGGTATTTGTAGAGGAGAAAATTTGTTGAAAATTAAGTCCAAATTTGTTTCCAAAAGAGTTCCCATCGAAAAAGGAAAGTTCCATTCGCGCGCGGATTTTTTTTTCTACGCACAGTATTTAGTATTTTGGCCATAACTTTCTCTACCGATATCCAATTGAGGCGATTCAATGTGAGTTAGAAAGATAGCTAAAAGAACTACAATTATTTTAGAAATAGAAGTTTTCCAATTCGGACGTTTACATTTCCAAAAATGGGTCTCAATATTCGACCAAAAATTTGGAATATAATTTATGAGATTGGAAATTGATTTTGATAATATTTTGATCGTATTTCATTCATTTTTTAGTTTTAATTCCTTCCAATTGTCTCCTAAAACTATTCAACGTATCTTCTTGTGTCCGAATCAACTATTAATTAATTACAATTTGGTCCTCAAACTTTATTTTTTGCCATTTTTCACCATTTTTCGCTTCTTCCTTTGGATTCCTTGTTTAACTATTGAGTTTTACCTATATAACATAAAATACAACAATTTAGCATATATTTTGTCAGAAGAACTATCAAATATCGCTACTTCAGACTCCGAATAATTGTATAAAATACACTTATCAAATACCCCCAAACTTAAACATTTGTTTGTGTGCAAACAAAATTATAACCTAAATAACAACTAACACACAAGCATACAAAAATATTTGGTTAGACAATCTAGTTTTTTATCTTAGTATTTGAAATTACATTACTAAATCTACAAACTGTTTCAAAGTCACAATTCCAAAATAATATCCACACTTTCAATGCAAAACTAACGTGCGTGTGTGTGTGTGTGTAGAATTAAGTAGACAATCATAAATTTACAAGTTGCTTCAATTTCCAACTCTTTATTGTCAAATATATCCTTTCACATCTNGGTTAGACAATCTAGTTTTTTATCTTAGTATTTGAAATTACATTACTAAATCTACAAACTGTTTCAAAGTCACAATTCCAAAATAATATCCACACTTTCAATGCAAAACTAACGTGCGTGTGTGTGTGTGTGTAGAATTAAGTAGACAATCATAAATTTACAAGTTGCTTCAATTTCCAACTCTTTATTGTCAAATATATCCTTTCACATCTCGTATGATTTACACACACCCAAACTTATTCTTTTTTAACTCTTTTCCAGTGTGTAATCTAAGATTGAATTTTTCATTACTATCATCACCCTCTCTAGTTCAGGAGAACTCTATTAATTGTAAGTCGTGCACATCAATAAACAAGAATTCTTCAATTCTTTGATTGCTTCGACCTCTAGGATTAGACTAGGCTAATAATCCCTCATCAAAAGTCTAGTCTTCTCAAATAAGTGTTTGGGATTTAACAATGGCATTTGGTGCATCTTCTATTTCATGCACCCGCTTTTTTTTCACTCTCTCTTAAACTTTCTATATTACCAATGTAACGAGCGTTTGGTCGATAACTTTCAAATCAGATGATTTTAGGGCACTGGGTTGTAAATACCCTAACATGCTTAATAACTCGAGTCATAAAGGCTACGAAGAGATGTCTTATATATATTTTTCTACCCTGATTAGTGCAATACCGCTTATTAAATACATATTCAAGCAAACTGGCCTCCAACTTAAGATTTTTCGCCCAGTTTTATTCCATTAATCTAAGACAATACACATAAAAGTTTTTACACATGGAATATCTATCCACATCCGTATCTTTATACATCAGTAAAATCATCCTCAAACTGTGTTAAATTTGGTCTAAGGAAAAGTAATTTAGTATGGTTTGGGTAACGCACCTATGGACAACTGTATCAACCTATCAATTAGATGAATCAATTCATAGCATCACACCGTCCAACTTAATTCTAGTACATATATAATATCAAGTTTTGTAAGGTTAAGTCTCAATTAGGTGTTGCTAAAGGGGTTTGTTGCCACATTCTAATGAGTGTATGTTGCCATTGTTAAAAAAAAAAAAAAAAGAGATTCGACGACGTTTGTTAAATGCTTGTTCATAAATGTCATTTTTAAAACGTTCATTGACTTCAACTTTTTACAATGTTTATTGACTGTCGCGAAAAGTTTTATTTTTTGCAACGTTCAATGCATATTGTTCAAATTCTTAATATAGAGTCTTTTGCAACATTGCGGTTGCGAAAATATTCACTTTTTACAACATTTCTTGAATGTTGGGAAAAGTTTCATTTTTCCAACGTTTCTTGACCATTGCTAAAATCATATTCTATAACAATGTTCAAAACCTGTTGCTAAAACTTACATTTTGCAAGATTCATTTACTATTGCAAAAATATACTCTTTACTTTAATTAAAAATATTAAAATATTAAAAAATAAAAATAAAAGAAGAAAAAGAAAAAGAAAAAGAGAAGAAAATATAAGAGTCAAAATAATGTATATTTTATTGATAATCAAGACATGTAGTTATAGGTTTCAAAGTGCGAGTTACAATTGAAATTATACGGACTTTTTAAATAAGATAAAACTTATCTATACCTATTGATAATACTACATATCATCAATATTTTTCTTATAGTTTTACAACACTCCTCATTTGATGGTTATTTGAATATTAACTATCTCATTGAAACCTTGCTTGACGAAAAACCCGATGGGACAAAAATGTCAACCAAAACAAAAAAGTACAAATAATTTCTAATAATAAAATACTCCCTCATTAAAATTTTGTCAAGAAAATTAAGTGGGACAAAACTCGATCGAAGGAAAAATAGTACAGCTACTCCCCCTAATTTCAATTGTTGTATCAAGCGATCCGTGTCTTGTTTTCAATATATCTGTCGTGTATAATTTCAAATAACACCATCTTCATACAAGATATTTATCAATCTTTGATGACTGTTGTAACATGATTCAAAAAATAGCTTATATTGATCTCATATACGTGTATTATTTTGAGTGTAAATGTCTTTTAGGTTATAGACATTCATTACAAAAAGAATATTTCTCGTTAAAACTTTATTAGGAAAAACATGCGAGAAATTTTAATGAAGGAAAACTAGTATATTATTCTTTTGAATTCGTTGTCTCATTAAAAACCTTGCAAGGAAAATCAAATGGGACAAAACCTTGGTCAAGGAAAAAAGAATACAATGCGTATATAACCTCACTCATGATAATATCAATTCAATTATGTTCAGGCATATTAAATCATTCGGGGATAGCATTAATAATCATGACATATGAGTTGACATAATCGAATTTCAAGTTTCATGCATTGTTAAGATAACAAGAATCGACCAAATGATTTCATCTGCCACGAAATTCCCTATGTTGAGAGTCGTTCATTACATAGTATGGCTTTATTTTTCTTATTTCCCTTTTATATAAGTGTACAAATTAGTAAGTCCAGAAATTTCAGGTTTCTATAATAAATTTAAATTTGGTAAGATTGCTTCCTTTTATTTGACCAGTCATATCTTCAATCGATTTGAATCCACAAAGTTACTTCAATATCCTCGCTATTCATAATATGAAGTGATACATCATGTATAAAGGTTTTGTCGACAACCTTTTCTTTTCAATTCTACTTTTGGGTAACAACATAATTTATTGAGATATCTCAATTTTCATCATATTAGGTACTTGAATCTCTTTTAGAGTTTTATTATATTAGTTAGCATTATATTTGATATATCTTTGGCACGCCTAAAGCGTGATGGTATTAAATTCTAATACAAAAAATCTCCAAAAGAAAATGAATAATTAGCAAAGACGGTCCCATTAAGAAGACACATACTCTTGATAAGTATTTAGACATAACAAATCACAAAATTTCATAAGAGGTTTCATGTATCTGATATGTTGAAAATTGAGTTATCTCAATAAGTTGTGTCAATATAAAGAAAAGAAATAGAATTGAAGAAAAGTTGTCAATAACACTTTTTTAAATAATGTACTGCATTATATAGTGAGGAATCGAAATAAATACATCAAAATATATCGAGAGTTCATATCGCGTTACATTGACCATGTGTGAATTTTGAAATGCATTATAATCAACTTATCTGGAATGACTGTTAAAGTCATCTCCGAAAGATTTAATATGCCAGAAACATAATTCAAGTAATATTATCGTGAAAAAAATTAAATACGTATTGTACTCTTTTTCCCTTGATCAAAGTTTTGTCCCACTGAATTTTCCTGGCAAAATTTTTAATGAGACGACTTTTGTAATATACTTAAAAGAATAATATATATTTTTTCCTTCATTATGATTTTTTTCACAAGGTTTTTTCTAATAAGATTTTAACGATGTATATTCTTTGTGTAATAAATATTCATAAGATATATGACACTTACCCTCAAAATAATACTCTGATAGAGAAGAAATCAACAAAAGCTATGTTTTGAATTATCAAGTTTCTACAGTTATCAAATGTTGATAAAATATCTCATATGAAAACGGTGTTATTTAAATACTACATAAGATAACATAGACATACTTCATCAAAAATTGTAGTATTGAAGATATTGACGTACAAGACAAGGATGAATTGATAAAATAATTGAAATCATAGGGATTAGTAATACTCTTTTTCTTTCAATTAAATTTTGTCCTATTGATTTTTCTTAACAAGGTTTTAACGAGGCAACATTTATTACTCCAAATTATTTGTATCTTTTTCATTTGTTGGCATTTTTATTCCATTGGATTTTTTCCAAACAAGGTTGGATGTGATAATTATTGTGTAAATAGTCATTTAAATATGAGTGTCGTAAATACAATAGTAATTATGAATGACTTTTAAACACTAGTCACTGTGAGTATTGTATCCTTTGTAACCCTAATTCTTCCCCATAAATATGGGGCTTTGGTTCTTAATAAAACACACAAGTTTATTGACTTCTCTCTTTTGTTCTCTCTGTTTTATGACAATTTTTAAATTATTGTTAAAATTAAGTTTTATTTTGTTGAAAAGTTTTATCCTAAATTAAAATGTTCATTCAATTTGCCCTAAAATTTTGGAATTAAAGTTGAACTCAAATTGCTTAGTTAATTGTCCCAATTCATGTGGATGTGGTTATCCATGCGAGTCCATTATTAATATTATGGGACTGCTTATTCAATTCTTTTATGTATACTAGTCAACTAGTATATGATACAAGATGCAGATAGATTAATTGAAGATACAAGAAGAGGTGAAGGCCGTATAGATAGAGTATTATATGATTTAATGTTATGTTCCCTAAGAATGGACCAACTAGTCTTCGTTTTGGCTCAAGAAAACTAGATAACATAAGTTCATAATCGTCCACATTATTATATATATGTTTATTATCATGTTAAATGTATGATAAAATATATATAATAGTTATGACGAAGCTTTTATATGTTAAAACATTCTTTAAACTATTAAGCCAGGTTTGTGATTCGTCTTACATCATTATAGTGAATAACAAGTATTAATTATACTCAAGACAAGTACATTAGGGATATATTTGATACTATAAAATATTAGATATTTCTGAATGATGGGTTCGACTTACGAGAGTCCTAAATCGATCTCAGCTTGTTGAGTACACTCAAGGCTAGTCTATTAGGGATATGTTTGACACTATGAAATATTAGATATTTCTGAATGATGGGTTCGACTTAACTAAAATATATCTTTTGTTGAGTATACTCAGCTCGAAAACATTCTCTCTAGAGTGGATCGGGCTCGTTCAGCTCGCCAAATCAAATGAGTGGCTTGTACGCCGCTCAAAAGAGTGGCTCATGGGAAAATACACGTGCCAAGATCGTTGTTAAATAATGCTTGGGTAGGTTCGGCTAGCCAGGAGATAGGCTAGTGGCTCATCGAGCCACGCAGTGACGAAACAATCAGGTTTCTTAAAAAAGTGGCCGTTTGCTCACTTTTAAAGGTTTGTGACCCTTTTTCTTAAACGGTCTCAAACTTTTAAAGATACCGTTGGGCCCCCCAACTGTCTCTCAAATATCACATCTAAATCTTTTTTTCTAATAACAAATTCAACAATCTCTCTTCTACTCTCTCTATAATTTATTCTACAATTCTTCTACTCTCTACAATTATATTACATACACATACATTTATTATTACATAATATATACATACATCTATCATTTTTATTACATTTAAATTTCAATTCTATTATATACATTCTCTTAATTCATTCTCTACATTATGCATTATTCAATTTATACATTTCACATTTACTCTTTACACTAGAATCTACATTCTACTACATAATACACATGGATCCTCATGATTTCGTTGATGGCTTGTTTGATGGTCAATCACCTATGATGCACAAGTAGAATCAAATTGATAGAATTAGGGATGCACTAGTTTATGTCACCATAAAATCAAGTAAGACACAAGCATTTGACGTACTTTGTGCACAAGTTGGCACTAGTTTATATCATCATATAACCAAGTAAGAAACAAGTATTTGAGGAACTTTGTGCGTAAGTTGGCCATGATCCCAAAAAAAATTGAAAGAAAAATTCAAAATTTCAAATCTTAATTGCCAAACATATTTATTGAGTCAAGAATTTTTGTTCTGCGAGTCTTTTTCTTAAGAGTTATGTATTCACCTGCTTCATTATCCACACAATCAAATTGATTGCATGGAAAATGAAGCGGGTGAACACATAACTCATAAGAAAAATACTTGCAGAACAAAAATGTTTAATTTTTTAAAAAAAAGTAAGCCTCAGAAAATAAATAATTCATTTCCACAAATTCAAAGTATCATCATGGAACTTGAGGAAGTGAATTTTCGGAGGCTTCATTTAAAAAATAAACTATACACATAGTTAGTTATTCATATAAAATTTTAACTATGTCTACTCGAAAATATGTAGCTGGTCCTAAGCCTAGATAAAAGTAAGAGGGTTTTCAAAATAAAATTTTTAAAAAAGTTTCATATCTAATTTCAAATCTCAATTCGATTCATTATTCCTACATTTTACTTCTACAACTTTATACATTTCATATTTATACAATTCAATTATTCAAATCAAACCTCATATAATTCTATACATTCAATATTTCAATTTAACGAAAATAAAGATTGTTGGATGAATAAAAGCAAGCCTCCGAAAATGAAGAGACCGTTCTTCAACAATGAAGTGTGCTGACAAACATATGAGGTGTATTTGGTTCATGTGTTTTTCAGACGTTTCATCGACGATACTTGGAATAACTTGAGGAAATGCCGAAATGGATTCTTTATTTTTCAGATACTTGATTTTTATTTTTTTTTAAAAAATGTAAACGTGGTAAGTTATTTGTCTACAATTTAATTCCAAATAATTATTGTAGCTTAAAAGGGTTAAACAAAAACAAAAACAAAAATGTTGAGCTCATAGGCCAAGCTCGGCTAGGCAGCTCGAGCTTGGCCCTTGACAAATGAGCCACAAGTTTGGCTAGTCTCTTGAACTAGCCAAGCTCGTCCAATGGGACCGAGCCTATGCCACCACTACCTTTCATCATTAAAGTGAAAAACAAGTCATTCATCGATATTAGCTTGTTGATTACACTCAGGGCTGTTACATTGGGGATATGTTTGGCACTATGAAATATTAGATATTTCTTATGATGAATTTGATTTAACTAAAATCTATCTTTTGTTGAATTTCAAGGAGATAAATTTCATAGACATAATTAAGCTAACTCATGAGATGTGTAAAGGCAAGGAGTTTTCCGCTTAATACTCTTTGAGTTAGATGGAAATACCATGGATAAAGTATCTCTCCAAATATTTTACTAACCTTATTGAGTATATTCAAGGTCTGAATATAACAAATGGAATCCTAGATCACTAGGTGACAAGTAGGATTCCATAAATTTATATAAGATGATCATTAATTTAAGCTAAATAGTGGGATAATAATTAATTTAATAAAAGACCATGTTAAATTAATTAATGCATTTTTCAATACATATTAATTCTTTTATTTTTTGTCTTTTAAAGTTTTGAATCATGAGTAAACATATGAATTTGAAAGGCATACTGGATGCCAGTAAATTGATCGGGGAAAATTTATTTGACTGGCACTGCAATATGAAAATTGTTCTCAAGCATGAAAAAAATTGATTATGTCCTAGATTAGCCTTTTTCAGAGATAGGCATTGAGGACTCGACTTAGGAAGAGATGTCTACTTATAATGAAAATAATGATGATGATAATACTACAACATGTATAATACTTGAAGGCATGTCACTCAAGTTGCAAAAACAACATAAGGGTATGGATGCTAACACCATGATTTTTCATTTCAAGAAATTGTATTATGAGAATTACTTATGGAAAGATATAAGACTTCTAATCAACTATACTGGTATAAAATGATGGATCCTCAATCAGTGCTCATGTACTAAAGATGATTGGCTAGATTGAGAAGTTAGCTCAATTGTGTCCAGTCATGGACCATGAACTAAATATTTACTTGGTTCTACAATCTCTGTTGAAGATCTATTCATAGTGTATTATGAATGTTAACATAAATAAGTTCGAGTGCACACTCCCTAAGTTGTGAAACATGATTAAGATTGTTGAGTCGAAAAACAAAGCAAGTAGGGGACAATCTTGGCTATTAATTCCTCTAAGAAATTTAAGAAGAAATCTAAATGAGTCTTTAGGTAAACATCTAAGAAGGCTAAGACAAACGAGAAGGCATCAAGGTAAATAATGACAATACCAAATCTAATAATTTATCCTATCATTGTGGAATGATAGATAATTGGAAAAGGAACTGTGAAACTTACCTTGCGACTTGAAGGAAAGAAGTCTTATGAAGCTTGTACTTCAAGTGTCTTTGTTATTGAGGTTAACTTCTACTTCAATAGTTTCTTAGATATTAGATATCGGATGTGGATCTCATATTTGTATAAATAAGGACTAAAGAAAAGTAGACTACTATAGAAGGGAGAGATTGACATGCACATGGGAAATGAGCAAAAGTTCCTGCATTAGCTATAGGAACATACTTCTTACCATTTCCTTCGAGCATTAGCTATAGGAACGTACTTATTTTGTTCCCACAATCACTAAAAGCATTATTTCAATTTCATGTTTGGACATGAAGGATTTTTCAATTAATGTTAAGAACAATTATTGTTCTTTTATCTTGATAAGATATTTTATGGTTGTGGTAAATTAAAAAAATTGCATTTATTCTCTAGATATTGAATATTCTATTATGAGTATAGAAAATAAAAGGTATAGAAGAAGTAACCAAAACAATACCTATCTTTGACATTGCAAATTAGATCATATAAATGAAAAATGTGTTTTCAAATTTTGTAGAAATAGATATTTTGGGTTAATTGATTTAAATTTTTTTGACAAATGTGAATCATGCATGTTTACGTCCGAACTCCAATTTTGTTCCTAATTGTTATTTTCACCTCTTGTTCTACAAACATGAAGGTCAGATAATGGATAATTATTAGGTCAGCTCGGTTACGAAATACTTGAGTGATCAGCTCAGAGCCGCCTAATTAATGGAAACATAATGATGACTAAATCCCTGCTACACTGAAAACCCCCCACACTAATCAAGCAATGACACCTGGCTACCCTAAATAGCACCTCTAATTTTACCCAATCCACAATGCACAATGATTACATGATGTTAGCCATCATTACTATACAATTTCAACATAATTTCGCATCATGATAGACTAGCACTAGATAAATGGCACACATCTCTAGGACAATATTGTAGCTGAGAAGACCGAAAATAGCCACTAGTGGGCTCTCCCTCGTATAAATAGGCATGATATGGTCCCTCACCAGACATAGTTCCGATTGGAGAAAAAATCATAAGAGCATTGTTCTTACTTGGAAAATACACTCCAACCATGTATTATCCTTTTACATGTTCAACTATAAATGTAAATCTCCTAATTTGTTTTTAAGGTCGAGAAACTATATTACATTTTTTGAAATCAGGAGTTTGGCGCTAGAAGGAAGGCCTACTTGCATAAGCAGCCTATGTTATTCCCATTCAATTACAAAAAGGAAAAATCCAGCCTGCACCCATCATAAAAATATATAATGGACCGCGGATCGGCCTCTAGGAATCAGTTTCATACCAATGTCAATGAGACTAATGTTCCATATAACCTTCAAATGAGGAGCAAGACAATTGAAGGCAATAATCATCAACACACTGCTATGAATGAACCCAGAAAACGTCTCACTAATGCTATCGATAGATTAGAATAGAACTGGAATACCACATCTTGTTTAGTAGACATAGAGGTGGAATCACCTATTAGAGAAAGAACTAACCAACCTCCCACCAGAAGAAGTTTGCACTTCTCACGAAGACTCATTCAAAAGCAAGACTAACAAAGTGAGGAGTTATCTCCTAGCGATGGAGCGAATTGATGAGTGTGTTTTATGCACGAGTTTTATACCAAATTTAACTAAATTGTTGGCCTAATTATATGATTATAGAACATTTTTAGTTTGCTACTATTATTTTGAAGGTATGGTAAAGAGGTGAAAAGGGGTATTGAAGGGTATAAACAAGCGAAAGTGAAAAAATGAGGAAGAAAATTGGCTCTCAGTCGCCATAAACGGAGCGCACAAGCGCCCGAAAAGGGTAAAAAATGCATGCCGCTGTCTACACAGCACCCGGTGCTACCACCTACCATAGCGTTGAGGCGCTGCCTGCATACCTATCATGGTGCCTAGGCGCTGCTTCCTAGTGCTTGAGCGATGAGCCGCGCAAGTAGGTTTTTGTTGAATGGGCCACGAGAAGCCCAACAAAGACTCCAATCTGGCCAAGGATGTGTAGGGAATTATAAATAGACTAAAGAATGCATGAATTGGGGTTTTACACATTGAAAAAAAGAAATACAACGAGAGATCGAAGAACTAAATCCAAAGAAGAGATTTATCACGGAATTCAAGATTCAAGCAAAGATTGGAAGCGGAAGAAAACCTTGATGCAAGAGTTGATTCTTTTTCATATCATTATTCAATTAATCCGGTGATGTACTCAAAGACATTTATTTGTTTTTCCTTTTACATTATGTGTAACTAAACTCTAGATTAGAGCAAACAATGTAGTCTTTTGTGATCCTTATTTCTTTTATTCAAAGATTTATGTAGTTTATTCTTTTATGTGTTGATTTTGTTATTAGCCTAATCTTTGAATTATTTGGCCAATAATTTGATAATTAATTGAGTTTCTTATGAATCAAGAGGTGATTTTGTGGCTTAGACCATATAATAAAATCCGGTAAAGTAGTATAATGTGTAGAGATATCTATACTAATTATTATGGTCGTAAAAGGAATTCTTAGAACCATATTTCATTTAACTATGGGTAATTCACATAGAGATATGGAATTGAATTAGTTAAATAAGCTCAATGAGAACTCGAGATGGGTAAATTGAATGCAATAGAAGAATTTGACCGAATACTTCATTATGCTAGCATCTTGAATTAAGAATTAAGGCAATCATTAGATAAACATGTCTTGCCCTAATATCTATTACATATTCGAATTTTTTATCAATCATTATTTGCAATCTTATTATACTTTCCATTAGTTAAAAGTAGTTAGTTCACAATAAAAATATTTTCAACTATTACTATTCTTTATTTGTCTTCTTATCAAATAGAAGTTAGGACAAGTAAATTAAGTCTGAAATATAGTCCTCGTAAGAATGATATCTAGATTCAAAGGCCATTTTACTCCTTGTTACAATATCGTACACTTGGGATATAAAAAAATGTAACAAGCTTTTGGCATCGTTGCCGGAGACTATTTACTTTTAGTCTTAGTTTATTTTAGTTTTAACTATTATTTGATTTATTTAATTTCTTTTATTTACAGAAAAGGGTCTTCATTTCATGCTCCATGGCCAAGGCGACGAACTTGAACCATTTGACTCAGAGATAAAACGTACCTTCAGACAAAGACGCAAAGAACACTAACAAAAATAGCAACATCAAATGACAGATGATCAGAATATTTCGATTCCTATTCAACCAATTGGAGATGCTACCGTAAGAGTCGTTGCACCACTGGATCAGTGTTCTTGACACCCATACATACAGGAGATTTGCATGTTCTTGACACCCATAGATGCAGGAGATATGCAGTAAATAAATGAAGGAGATTTTCATGTTTTAATGTTCTTGACACCCATAGATGCACGTTTGCACTCAAGTATTATGTATCCATATTTCAGGGTAAATAATTTTCAGACAAGGGCAGAGTGGATCAATTTGATGAGCAATATTCTCCAATTATACGAGTTGCCTCATGAAAATTTAAATACACATATCACCAGATTTCTCCGAAATTATTAGAATTTCCATGCTTTGGTGGTCAATGAAGATGCTATTAAATTGCGATTATTCCCATATACACTTAGAG
>CAIGRK010261407.1:0-13393 GCA_903798315.1 Fraxinus greggii | reverse complement strand
CTCGAAGAACAATTTTCAAAGTTCTTGGAGTTTTCACAAAGCTTCATGTCAATATTCCGTTACTTGAAGCCATACGCAAATATCAACTATGCAAAATTCTCAAAAGAGATCTTATCAAAGAAGAGGAAGCTCAATGAGTTTGAGACCATCACGTTGAATGTATGTTTGATGAATATTATTGGGGAAAGAATGTATTTTAAATAGTGAGATGATGAGAAATATGTGGCTAAAAATTAAAGAAAAGTTATTTATGTGATGTAAAATAATATTTTAATGAAAAATGTGTGGTTGAAAATGAGTTTTGAAAGAATGTATTTTGAAAGAATATGTGTCAAACAGAGGCTGAATGAGAAATACAGTGCCATCTTCCAACACATCTCACCTCGTAAAGTAAAGTATCCATGGAATTTCAAAATATCTTACTCAATTGGAAGTAACTCTAACTTTAATTGTTTATGTGATTCTGGAGCAAGTATAAATTTAATATCTATTTCTGTCTACAGGAAACTAGGCATGGAAGAGATGAAAGATACAACAATCTCCCTTCAACTGACAAATTGATTAATTGAATATACTCTAGGAGTGATTGAGAACGTGCTCATAAATGTGGACAAGTTCATACTTTCAACAAACTTCGATGTCTTAGACATAGAAGAATAATGGGACGTGTTAGAAATTGAGCCAGTGGTTAAGAATTACGTATCGCTCCGATACAACTTGTTAGGAATTAAAAATGAGAAACAATAAGGCAATATGAAAAAGTAACGATCACAAGAACACAAAGATTTTACGTTAAAAACCAAGACGGGAAAAATCGCAGACAGAGACGGAGAACTCACTATATAAAAAGAGGATTATATTATAACTGATCTCAACTAACCTGTTGGATAACCAAAATATGTGTTGTACACACACACACACACACAACATACTAGGAGAATATAATACAATGAATAATTTAATATAAGGTGAAGTCCCAATACAATGGGTAAAACTTATAATGGAATATTTGGAGTGAAATAGAAATAAAAAATTGCAAAAAATGTGAACAAAAATTAATTGCAACTTTGACTCACGCAAGACCTCTTCAAGTCTACTATTAACTCCCAAATTGAATTCCAACTTAAATTTTCAAATATACTTCAATTAGAATTTCCAGCGGGCTTCAAATAAAATTTCCAAGTAGTGTTCCAAATAGAATTTGAGTCATACCCAGATTCTAAGAAACCCACCTTCACACGAGTACGATTGTAATGAACAAAACTTCAAAAACTTCTCCACCTAGAGACACATTTCACTATAAGGAATAAAACTTAACTCTTTAACCAAAAAATTCTCCAAACAAATTACTCCACTTCTTCCACAAAAGCCCTAAGGGCAAACCTAACAAATGTGAACTAAATCCAAACACTGCTTACCAACGGAGTTCACTGTTTATTAATTTTACCAGTGCAACTAAATAATTGCTTGTTCGGATTATCATGTGATTTTGGTTTACATGCCATTGTGTTACTTTAAAAAATCATGAAATTTCAAAAAAATCAGAAAAATTGCTATTTATGTCATTTGCCTAGATGCCAGCTTAGCATCAGGTTTTCGCTCGAGTTTCTAAAGCAGGGGCTTGGCAAGTACCCATCACACACCTCCTGCTCGAGTGGGGGATCGTGGTCTTGCTTAATTTGCCGAACCTGCGCCTCTTATTCGAAATTCTTTCAAATTCTCTCAAAATCCTCCTTACCCATTCATCCAAATCATTTCCTACCTTCATCATATTCGAAAAACACATCAATCCTGTGAGGAACATCATCAAACATCATAGAAATCATTTAATTAACAAGGTAAACATTTGAAATCCCTAATTTTTTCAAACTTTTGCAGTCTTAAGGTTCTTTAAAATTCATTCTCAATAGTTCGAATTTTGGCATTTCTTGAATATAGATGGAATAGGTTTGAGTATAAGATGATTATGTTTGTGTTATTGCATCACTTTGGTGAGATTTTTGCAAATTTTACCTTAGAACTTGAACCTTAGGGGTTTTTCGTTGGATTTTTTATTTTTTTTTCCTTCAATTCTTTAGCATTAGATGGGGAATGGGATTAGGATTATATGTTGGATTGGTTGTGTGGCTTGAATTTGTGGATTACTCATGGTTTGTTTGAAATTATGCATCCATTCACACATATGGTATGTTTAGTATTCGATGAATTGTTCCTTTGACCTTTTGGTTGATTTTTCAGGTAAATTTGTCAAACATGTAATTTACACACACATTAACACATTCATGTCATTTGTTTGCACTTTTGGATTGTTTTTCATCAAAATTGAAGAGTATGCAATTTCACCCTCCATCCACCGTACATCTATGGATCGTCCCCTTGTGTCACTTATTTAGTCATTTAGTTACGTTTCTCGATTGTACTGCTTGAGTTCTATGTTTCTTTTAAGTATCAAGTGCATTAAGTCATGTGCATATCAACATTTTGTCTCAGTTAGCATGAGTATACCTTGTTTCGCAATGCATTCATTCATATCATAAGTTAGGTCTTCATTGAGGTATTTTGCATCACTTGTTATCATCTTCACGATATTCTTTTTCTTTTATTGAAAATCATATCACATATGCCTCCTAAGAAAGCAAAGACTACTGGTAAAAAGTCGAGTGCATCGACCTTGTACAATTGTAATAGGTTTATTTCATTCAAGGCCCACGAGGTCTTTGATTCACAGTTTTCCTCTCGTCCTCTCTTAGTTGAGCATAAGTAACTCTTTTCGACCTATTCCTTGACATGGCTGCCATATTTACTTCTCGAAGTTGGGAGTCATTACTTTGTGATCTGTTACCTCCTTCGCATCTCCTTATTCGGGAGTTTTATGCAAACATCCATGAGCTTGTTGTGCCTAGTTTTAGGGTCTTTCTGAGAGGTTAGGTGTTGAAAATTATTCATAATGTCATTTTTCGGATGATTCAGATTCCTCAGGTTACTCATCCGTTGTTTCCTTATATTATTCCTTCAAGTATTCCATTGAGTTCTCGTCTCATGTCGACCCTTTTTAATGGTCATACAAACGAAAGTCAAGGTACGATTATTGCTGGGTCACTTCCAGCTGACTGTCAGATCTTTTTGCCCATCATGTACACAAATCTTTGGTCGGTGTCACATAAGTCCTAACTTTCTCAAAATAAGGTTAGATTTCTATAACATAGTGACTTGATAGACCTTCCTTCTTTTAGTCATAATATCTTGTGTATATTTTGCATGACTAGTAGAAAGATAGGTTTGCCCTAAGCCTGTTTGATACATCATTTTATGATGGGCTCGTGGTTACTTTTTTTGATGGGATTTTTTAGCTTTGTCTCGACCGATTAGCCAGATCACTATTTCCCAGAGTTGGTCCTACATTTCCATCTTCTTCATTTCTTATTGATCCTACAGATGACCTACTTTTTTCTGATGAACCCACACTGCCTTCTTCCTTTGCACCTGACATTACACCTACTTTTGTTCCAGATATTCCGTTCATTTCTACATCTGCTCCCATTTCTCCATTTACATCTAGTCCTATCGACCCTTCGGTGGCTATTATGGGCCATTTATCATTGGTAGTCGAGTAGCAGACTCGACTTCTAGGGGCTATGATGTTGCTGTGGTCCGAGTCTGAGTGACATACATTAGATTTTGCTTCACTTCAGACCGATGTTTGTTCACTTCAGAGAGGCGTTCATTGGATACACTAGGATAATTGAGATGATACAGAGGACAGTGATTATTTAGTTATTAGCTCTTTGTCATTTGTGATAAAAATGGAGAGTAGTGTTTAGGAGCACAGTGTTAGGGTGTTATGTATTGATTTTTAACATTTTGGAATGTATTCCAATAATTTGCTTAGCTTAATTAAGTTTTGATGTTTTATGTTATTGATGTTAACTTTGGTGTTTTGTTAAACATTAATATTGTGTCATAATTTAGTTAACATGAATTCTCGATTATTTATCTCAATTGTTATATGTTATTTCCTTAACTGTTTTCACGTGCTTTTATGTTTGGTATTTGAATTGTTGATGCCAAGAAACAGACTTGAAAAAAAAAAGTAAGTTACAGTTGGGTTATTGAGTCTTGAGTAGTCGGGAGTTGTTCTTTTTCGTATTTTGTATTTGTAATAGTTAATTTTGTTACAAAATTTTAAAAGGGGAGTTTGATAGGTTTTACAAAATTAAAGCGTTGTTATAAAAGTCAAAGAGTCGTTAGGGGTGGTAGTATAGGTCAAGAAAGAGTCCAAGAGATCAAAGATGAAACAACAATTTTCAAAGATCAATTGACTCAATCACACAATCAAAACATCAAAATTCCAAATTCTCAAAACACCAAATCAAACACTTTCGTTACATCTTTCAGAGTTCTGAAAATCTAGGAAGATGATTAGAGTTCAACGAGTTCATTTTTAGTGATTCATGAAGATCAAACATTCCAGAGTTCTGGACTGGTATTGGAGTGCACAACTAAAGGAGTTAATTGGTGATTACATGTAGGGGTTAGAGTATACTAATGTTTAATTGTGTTGGGACCAATACTGTAAATAAATATTTTATAGTGGATTATTAATGGAAAGTTTTCCCGAATGTTTTTGATCCTCATGAAGAATTTTTCAAAGGGTTTTCCTCCGTCATCAAAATCGTGGTATTATTTACTTTTTGCAATATTTAAACTGCATAATTAATATCTAGGTTTAGATTTGCATGGATTAATTCATCTGGATATAATTAAATGTGACTTGTTGCAACTAATAATTTGGTAAATTTAAATTCTGCACATTACACGTATTCATCTCTACTCTAGGTGTTAGTTGAGTCGAACTTCGTTATTTAAACAATAACTCATTCCAATTGCTTCCCTGAAGATTTTGATATAAAGAGTACTATTGTAATGTGAATCCTATGTCAGTGAGTTTAGCACAGAATAACCGAATCCTTATCTAGCAAATCCTCTTGGTATTCCCTAGTCCAAGCAATCTGTAATTTGTTTAGATGCTTCATAGTTCAACAGTTATATTTAGTTATGTTATTGCTGGGTTTCTTGTGCCCTTGAGTTTCAACCAATGTTTTCCATAAGCCAAACACTTTCTCAAGTTAATGTATCCAGGCAGAGATTTCAAGTGATGTTAGCTTTCATCCATCATGTCTCTCGTTGAATAAATGGATAAAATTTGTATAACTTTCTATGTTCAAACTACATATTTAGTTCATTTATACCCATAGGTAATATAGCGTTGTATTGAAAACCAGTTTTCACATACAAAACAAGAAAAAATTGTCTTGGACAGTATTTGTTTTATTTTAGTTGTGGATTCCGTAACAAAATTTAGCGTCCTTCCTTACATGACCAATCTAATTTTTTAATCGCTACTATTAACTTACTATAAACAACAATCCAACAAGGAGCGTTATAAATGATTGCTATTATTTGCAACTCTAATATTCTTGCAAGACGGTGAGTTCGTTCCAACGAAAACCAACAAATATGAATGAATAATGCTATCTAGCACCAGTGGTGTTACAACACCAGTTCAGATGGCGTGATGTGATAAGTTGAATGAGAGGTACAATTAGGTGAGTCATTTAATTAAATCTCTCATTTAATGCTATATTTTGTGCCATTTATACTGGTGCTTTATACTAGTGGTGCTAAATAACATTACTCAATATGAATTTGTATCAAAAAAAGCCTATTTACATATGCAACTTTTGGACATCTTAGAGGAGAATCTCGTTAGGTCAGAGGGGCTATATCATTAAATTGATGCAACTTCCCCAACACAGAATCACATAACTATAAGAATATGTAAAGCAGAAACACGCCCCAAACATTGCATTTCTGAGCAAGAAAGTCAATTCTTTATTTTAGATAAACGAGAGTCAAGACCAAATAAACTAGATGCTGCCATAAAAGCTTAAGCAAGATATAAACAAATGCATGCCACTGCTCATCCCATGAACAAGCAAAATCTCCATTTCATCAAACTAACTTGAAACCACTATTGACATATCAACCTACTAACACTAAAACCATTTGGACTGTAAAGAAAATGAAATAGATTCACGCATATATGTAATAAATCCAGTAAACATACAATCATTAAAGAAGTCTAATACTACTCTTTGGTCAAGCAACAGTACTTCCCATAGCTTCAGTAGGAGTTCAAAATTCATGTGTAGGTCTGTATAAGGTCAAATTACCCATATACATTTCTCCAACCTAAACCTTCCAACAGCCCCATCCAAGTTAGTAAATCAATACATGTAATGACCCTTAATTAAAGAACTCATTTCTTACTCCAAACACAAATTCTTGATAATTTGAAGCAACACATTAACTTGTACAAAGTCCATAGCCTGGAAGAGTTCAAAAATGACCATTTAAATTGAGAATACACAGTCAAGCATAGAGTGACAAGGTTTGTAATGATGGAGAGTAATTTCAGATAACCTCAGTTGCATTCACCAGAAACAACAAAGATGAAATACTTATATTACCAAGAAAAAAAAATCTGTCTTAATTTAATCAAAACACGCAAATTCGATAAATTTCTTATCCAATATTTGGACTATACTACTTATAAATTATGCCAAACAATACTAATTGCCTGAATCCATCTATAGCATCGATATCTCTATTGATAAATAGAATTGATTGCATCAGCTATAGCATAAAGTTTATTATGCTAAGTACCAATAACGTGGCAAACTACAATGTGTAATTAGTTTTGTAATCACATTACAACAAAAATAGTCTTTTGCTGAAAACATTTTACAATGTTTTTGAGTATGTTGCAAACATCGATGTTGTCGTAGAGTAGAAGGATACGACAACGTTTTTTGAATATTGTCATAACATTTTTATAACTTTTTTTGAACGTTACGAATAGCCTTTTGTCAAGTTTTTTTAGCATTGCCATAACTTTTTTGCAACATTTTTTGAATGTTGCGAATAATCTTTTTGCAACGATTTTTGAGCGTTGAGAATAATAATTTCACAACATTTTTTGAACGTTGCTAATAACCTTTTGCAACGTTTTTTCATGTTGTTCATGCTTATAGCTTTATTTTTTGCAACATTTTTTGATCGTTTCCACATGTCATTTTACAATTTTTTTATTTTTTTATTTGTACAGTAATTTGCACAAATNTACGACAACGTTTTTTGAATATTGTCATAACATTTTTATAACTTTTTTTGAACGTTACGAATAGCCTTTTGTCAAGTTTTTTTAGCATTGCCATAACTTTTTTGCAACATTTTTTGAATGTTGCGAATAATCTTTTTGCAACGATTTTTGAGCGTTGAGAATAATAATTTCACAACATTTTTTGAACGTTGCTAATAACCTTTTGCAACGTTTTTTCATGTTGTTCATGCTTATAGCTTTATTTTTTGCAACATTTTTTGATCGTTTCCACATGTCATTTTACAATTTTTTTATTTTTTTATTTGTACAGTAATTTGCACAAATCAACAATAAAAAAAGATAGAAGATGAAAATATCAAACAACTCAAATAATCATTATTAATTGTACTCCAAAATGTAACAATATTCATACAAAATTCAAATCCAAAATTTTGAAGCGTCTAAAAGTTCAATACATTTCCAAAAAGAAAAAAAAAAGGTTAATCAAAACATTATATGGCAATTGGTGGCAGTTGTCGATAGTTAATAGGTCCATCAAATAGTTGTAGTGGGTTCTGAAATTCTGTTTGGGACTTCACGTTTGGCCCACCAATAACATTCGGAATAGTGGTTGCAGACACAGAAGATGAACGAGTAAATTGTTGCCATGATTTTTTCGGGACGGACATTGTTGAGGTTCAGTGAACACCTGCTCAAAAAACAACAGCATAAATATGTGTCCTACATACAAAGAAACCATGACAAAGGCCATGTGACTAGAGACTAGAATACAATAACCTACTTACAGCTAGGAGATGAACATATAAGTCCACAACACAGGGTTGACTCATTCAAAATTTTATGGGGACAAAATAAGATTGAAACACATGCCATGTTATCAATCACTTGAAAGGACATCATCTCATTGGCGACGACTAGAAAGAGTAACATTAAGTGCATTACCAACATCAGGTCACACTATCTTTATTGGCCAAGCACAGAAATTGGCTTCCTTACTGCTTCAGTAAACTAATAAACCAAATTAACAGCCAACCCAATCCGCAATAAAGATAGTCAAACGAAGGTCAAATAAAAACCAGAGATAACTTACATGACGATAGACATTCTTATCATCTCCATTTACATTTGATCTCCTAGATACCCATTCCAGCTGCAATACATCTTTCCTCTATGCAGAACCTTGAACATGATCTATAGATGCATTAAGTCTATGCTTGCTTGAAACAGTAGAAATATTATCACTTTTTCCCAAAAACCACTACCAGTAAATGCTCTAGAAGAAGATATTAAGGTGCCCTTCATACGATCCAGGTATCTTGTTCCAACAGTTCTTCAGTTATGACTGTTCACGATAGCAACCTTAAATCCATGACCCACTTCTGCACTATGAGATTTCGCATTTTCGAATACATTGTTGTATTGTTCGCATTTGTAGCCATCTAATTTTTTGTTTCGCGTCCTCTTCTTGCTAAATCTCTTTTCTGATTCCTCGGCATCAGAATTGCTTTTTCTTAGTCCCATATCTCTTTCTTTCTTTCTTTCTATCTTGATGCTTCTTTTTAGTTTCATTTTTCCTATTTCTATCCTTCTCAGAAGGGAACTCTTTTCAACATTCTTTTCTATCTTCAATCTTCTCGTCCTAAAATCTCCTACATTCTTCAACCAACCTTGCAACATCTTCTTAGAAATACAAAGATCCAAGGTGACAACCATAGAAATGAAGCCTTCCCAAGTAAGAGATGATGAAGGAAAAAGATGGAGGGGAACTACACTTCCAAGTTCAGAGGTATATTCACTGGCAAAACTGACATTGACCATGTATCCAAAGATTGAATTCAACATTTGTTTACTGTTGTTCGCACTCTGGAGGACGTTCACCCTGTTGACCTTCCCTGACTTGTGCTCTACCACCTTTCTACAGATTACAAAAATAGAACACTGTGAAGCACTCCAATAGATACAATTAAACTAGATACAGAAGTAAAAAGTACAGCATCATCTTACCTTCTTTCCTGAAGACTGCAAATTTCCAATGGAATAGCACAAAACAAATGAATATATACATTCCCCATAAAATTGTAAAATTGATTTTAAGAAGGGAAAAAACTTGGAATTTCTGTTTAGTGGAAAAAAGAAATTCTTCACCTTCTTCGCACTATTACCGTGCTCTTCCTCCTCTTCTTCATCCTCGTCATCATCTTCCTCATCTTCGTCATCAACATCCTCATCATCATCTTCAATGTCGAGTTCATCTCATTGGATAGCCTCCGAGTAAACCATGAAACAGCATCAGGTATAATTTTGTCCCGAATTGTTGAGCTGTTTTGAATTAGCTAATCTAATATCCACCATTTTCTTCCATGCCACCTCTTAGAACACAAATAACAAGTACAAATTAGACGACGTAATTAGGAGGAAATAGAAACTCGTCTAAGATGAAGTAGAATGGTACGAGAAAATGTCGGTTCACAGGCTCAAAACAAAGGAGTATGACAAGGGTAAAGGACATATTTTAAACAAAATGTGCATAACATAGAAGAAATCCGTTTCTTTTTAGGTTTTAGGGATTGCTTTTGATCTCGAAGACAGATATAATATTGAGAAATAGAAAATTAATGACAAAACAAAAAAATAAAAATAGCACTCTGAATTACATCTCCAGTCAGTAAGTCCAATTTGTCCAATTTCCATTAAAACAAGTGTTACTCCAATTATCAGACAAAAAATACCCCCAACTATCCCAGTTCAATGGCCAGCCAGTTGGGATGATAACAAATAAAGTAAACCACCTCACATTTGCACTGTACACGAGTAAAAAGACATCATGTGATACACCTGAACGCATGCCATAGTAGAGGGCAAGCTCAAATTTATCTAATTCCACTTCAAGTTCTCAAAAGACAAATCAAACCACGCTTTAAATGCCCAATTAAATCCAGTCTCCAAACAAAAAACCTAGTAAATTCCTACGTGTTATCACTCAAACCAAAGCAAAACCATGATTACATTCAAAATCAACCTTCACCAAAGCGATAAAACAAATCAATTACACTTACAGAATAATCCCTCCACAATTAACCAAAAAGCCTCCACCCACCTCGGTAAATGTTCCGTAGCTCACCATTTAACCTGAATTAGCATATAAAAGTCGAATTTAAGTATCTGTGAGTTTTAGCGCTTGTAATTAGTCCAAAATTATATAAATAGAGAGTTGACCGTCAGCTTCTTGGGTGAGTGTGAAAACACCCTCGACGTTGGAGGTGCCCTTGAGGACATTCGTGACCTCCTTGTTGGTGAAGGCGACAATGGAAACAGGCTTCTAGTCTGCAGAGGTAGAGAAGGATATATACGGGCGGGCGGTGGTCGCTTTGAGTGAGAGGCCGTGGAAGGAAGAATTAAGTGGGAGGTGGTGGAAATGGTGGGATTGAAAGAGATAGAGAGAAGCGAGGCGTGAATGGAGGGTAATTTGGGAAAAAAAGTACAAAACTTTTCGCAACATTTAGAAAATATTGCAAAAAGTAATCTTTTCGCAATGTTCCAAAAAATTTAAATTTTCGCAACAATTAAAAAATATTTCAAAAAATAATCATTTTGCAACAGTCAATAAATGTTGCAAAAGACTTTATATTGAGAGTTTTTACTACATGCCCTGAACGTTTCTATAGAACAAGATTTTAACAATGTTAAAAAAATGTTGCAAAAATTTAAACTTTTCGCAACATTTATAAAATGTTGTAAAATGCAACATTAGCAATATTTATTTAAAAAATATTGCGAAATCTCAATAATGTTAGCCTGTAGCAACATTCACTTGCTAAAATATTGCGATCGACTTCTTTATCAACATTTAATCAACGAATGTTGCCTTTTGCGTGTTGCAAAAGACCATTTTTGGTGTAGCGTTAATTATTATCTCACATCACCTATTGTATTGTGCTATGTCACCTAAGTACTTGACAAAGTTAAGCACCGATACTCAAGAGATCAGTCATGTATGTATATAAATATAATCATATTTGCCGAGGATGTTAACCACTAATAACCTCATCTTAAGGCTTTGAATAAAGAGTAGACATTGGACTGAGAAGCAGATATGGTGAACTCTGGGAAAGTTCTTGGGGCTTGCCAATGCTGAAGTGGCACTCGATGGTCCTTTTGGAAGTTTAGCGTTGGGATCCCTCTCTATGAGGTGAAGATAGAAGGATGAACCCAACTTCAACCATATAACTTCAAATTCAAATTTTGGACTCTCCACTTGGTCAAAACCAAATGCCTGTAAAAACCCAGCATTCAAAATCGTATTTAACACAAGTTTTCCTTTTTTCGTAAAATATGAAGAGAATGTTAATGGTAAAATTCCACCTTGCACATAAAAAAATTAAGTTCTTAGATTATTCATGTTAATAAGATTTACTTTTAAAGTTAAATGTTTCATTGTCCATCGAACTTTGCATCATGTTACATCTTACTCACTGAACTTCCAAACTTTACACCGTTAGTGTTTATACTCACCGGATGGATGTCGTTTCAAAACATGCTGACGTGATGGAAGAAAAAATGAGGTGGCTCGTTAACTCCTTCCAAATGTTAAATGTTTCGGAAACTCAACACCTTGCCATTGCCACGTCACATACTACCAAGCACAAACCAGAAAAGTGTAGAAGGAAATTCACAAATCAATTCTGAAGCTCCATCCCCAAATCCCCCAAATCGAAATCAAGTCGACATTCGAAACCCTGAGCCCCATATCAAGAAAATCAATTACGCAAGCTCAATCCCGCCGTTGTTGGCCACTCGTAGACCCCAACCCAAGTGTGAAGAAGCAACACCCATTTCATTTAAGTACTTCGAGCAAGGACTCGTTGGTTTGCACATGGACGAGCGATGTGAAATCTGCCAAATTGAAAAATGCACAACCATGATAAATTATGTGATATTAATTTGGTGTTTTTGCTTTTTAGGTAATGTTGCTGGAAATTATCAGCAACTTTTGGTGAAAGATGCACAACCATGACATGGTGTTTTTGTTTTCTTTCCAAACACGTCCCAAACATTTGGTTGTTGGTATTTTTCTTTTATATGTATCCGGTAATTGCTTTTGTATGTATGTGGATGGATGTTGAATGGTCTCAATGAATGGATACTAGAATTTTGCAATTGGTAGCTCTCTGTCCCTGCTGTAGTTCATTTGCAATGCAATATAGTTCACTTTGCGGCGTCAGTTCAATGCTATGTAGAAGAACAGACATGTGGAATGGTCTTTTTTCTTTCATCTTCAGTTTATTTACAGTTCTATATAGTAGAACAGGCACATCTTATTCATAATTCTTTTGATCCATTCTGTTTGTTTTGTGTTTTTACTAACCCCACGAGATGATTTTGGATTTGTGTAACTTGTCCATTTGACAGTCTTAAAGATTGGTTCAGTAAAATGAGAACATATCTATCATTTCTTTACCTGATTCTTGTGGTTAAGTTATTTGCTAGGAACCGAATATTGACATTTTTTATCTTTGGATTGGTTTATCCATATGGTGATGGTTATTATTCTATGTTGCTGGAAAATCGTCCCATTAGTCTTTGCCTTTTTAGTACAATCTGCTAACATAATCCGACATTAAAAGTTGACAGGGGTGTTGCGAAACAAACAAGATACCATGATAACTCTGATACCACTTGATAAGATTGATACCACTTGTGACACTAATCACCGGATTGAAATGTTGAAGTTATATGGCAAATAATAATGAAGCATATGACCAAGCAAAAAAATAAAGAAGACAAGAATATTGTAGAGGAATTATGAGATTTTATTGACTCAAGAATAATGGAAAAGAGCGAAAATTACAATGGAACCTATAATTCTAGTAATATATTTTTTCACCTTTATAAAATTGTATAGAAGAGCCTAGTATTTATAGGGAACATGTAAGGGTGTACAAACCCTCATAGTAGAATTGTTGATGAAGTAGGATACCAAAAAATTGAGTCCAAAACAAATTTCAACTCCCAATGGATTTTCAAAATAGAACTTCAACTTGATATATGACTCTAATAACATTCCAAACTGAATTTTTCTTGACGTGCACTTCAATTAGAATTCTTCAATTACTTCAACAACGAATTCGGGTCATACTTAAATTCTAACAATCTCCACCTTGACACGAATTCCAGCAACGAATGAATTGGTTTCTTCAACAATAACCAAAA
>CAIGRK010261400.1:0-10433 GCA_903798315.1 Fraxinus greggii | reverse complement strand
AGAATGTGATTAAAAAGTAGGAAAATGTTATGGATCGACGTACAAAACTATTTTATTGGAAGAATGTGTAGATGAAAATTAATGTTTCCCTTCACCCATTGCATTTTATCGATTCGGCATCTACGCTTAAATAACAATCTTAGATCATCTAAACGTCAAAGGGGAAGTACAAAATGCAATGCATAACAAGGCCTAATGTGACAATGAAGGATCATCAAAGAATACCATCTATAATGAGCCGTTGTGTATAGGTTGACCCTTTAAGTTGAAATTATAAGAAATAGAGAAGCCATAATCTTAAGTTTTATGTTGATCCAAGAAATGAATCTTTATCTTCAAATGATGTTCTTTGATTCAATTTTCACTGAAGGGGATGACTCTTTTGTGGTCAACAACAATATTTCCTCAAACAAGACCACCTCCATGTGATGAATCTAGTGAAACTTGCAGCCCTCCAACAATTTTCCAATCCCTTTTTCTGTGTACTTCTCTGGGGCTAATGTCCATTGGAGCTGGTGGAATCAGGTCTTCTTCGCTAGCCTTTGGGGCCGACCAACTCGAAACTCGAGATGGCCGAAAAAATTTGTCTGTAATGGAGAGCTATTTCAGCTGGTACTATGCTTCATATACATTATCAGTCCTAATAGCAGTAACTTGTGTTGTCTATATTCAAGACAACATGGGATGGAAAGTTGGTTTCGCTGTGCCTGCAGTTCTTATGCTTTTCTCAGCTGTTTCATTCTTTTTGGCTTCCTCATTCTATGTGAAATTGAAGAGTAAATCGAGCTTAGTCGTCGGGTTTATTCAAGTCATTACAGCCTCGTACAGAAAGCGACGTCTAAAATTATCTGCAAATTGCACTGATGTTGTGTATCATTGCAAGGAAGGTTCAGCTCTGGTTTATCCAAGTGATTCGCTCAGGTTTCTGAACAAGGCTTGCATTGTTAAAAATCCAGAAAAAGATTTAACCCCAGATGGGAATTCTGCAGATTCATGGAGTCTTTGTACAGTAGATCAAATAGAAGAACTAAAATCACTAATCAGAGTAATCCCTATATGGTCTACAGGAATGATAATGTCTATAAACATTTGCCAGAACTCTTTCCCGGTGCTCCAAGCCACTTCCATGAATCGAAACATCAGTTCAGGTTTCAAGATTCCCGCAGGCTCGTTTGTTATGTTTACTGTGATATCCGTCATACTATGGATTGCTCTCTATGATCGTATATTTCTTCCCATGGCATCGAGAATAATGAGAAAACGTATTTATATAAGTACTATGAATAGAATGGGAGCCGGGATTTTTCTCTCGTTTATGGCTATGATGGTGACAGCAGTCGTAGAGAATATCAGACGTAGTTTTGCAGTTCAAGAAGGATATGAAGAAAAGCCACAGGCTATTGTACATTTATCAGCAATGTGGTTAGTGCCACAATACTGCTTGAGTGGATTTGCAGAAGCTTTGAATGCAATTGCACAGAATGAGTTCTACTTTTCGGAGTTTCCAAGAAGTATGTCGAGCATAGCTTCGACTCTAAATGGACTTGGGATGTCTGCGGCGAACTTGTTAGCGAGTTTTATACTAAGTTCTATAGATGATATCACAAAAAGAGGGGGAAATGAAAGTTGGATTTCAAGCAATATTAACAAGGGACATTATGATTATTACTACTTGGTTCTTGCTGGATTGAGTATGGTTAACTTGATATACTTTCTTTTGAGTAGCAAGGCTTATGGACCTCGTAAGGAAGAAAGGGAACAAACAGGCAACATTATAGTCTCATAAACATTTTCCTTATACCTTAAGGTCGTATTGGACAGGGCTAGACATTGTGATGAACAAGATTTTAACTTCTTTTTCATCGTCCTGAGCGCTATTCAATACTATATAGTCCACCACTACTGAATAAGCCGCAAAAGTATGAATTAATTGTGTGTACGGTGTTATTAGTATAGTTACAGTAGCAGAGTGCCTGGGGGAGAGGAATATGCAAATATAATCAAGGTCCTGTTGGTACATTATCGTAAATGTGAGTTTTCCTCTTGTATGATCTCTACCTTTCCTTCTTTCTCTGATAAATAGTATGTGATGCAGATGGATTGTCAATTGATCAATCCAAATCAGTATTCATATCTGAATCGAAGGTTGTTGTGTGTGTTCAATATTTTCATAGGTCTTCTTCATAATTCATTTGAATCAATGGATAGTCGACCTAGCTACATTCTTTGTTCATTGTTCGTTAATTCTTCCGCTGCATCAGTATGGCCTTAATGTGTAAAGCAGGTCAGGTCAGGTCAGGCTCCTTTAAGGTGGCCTCATACGGTCCTCCTGTGGGCCCAATATGACAACAATGTACTTTACAATAGGCAATACTTCGACATTTTTTTTCCTTTTTTATCTCATATCCTGTGATGCAATCCAACATACCAAACAAATCATGTGGGTTTATCATTTTTCATCCAAATTAAACCTTGAGGTATAGACAGCAATATGACTTTTTTTTCATCTTGTCCAGAGAGAAAAGAAGAGAAATATAGCTCTAGTTTAAACAATAAAACGTCCACATAACAAAGCATTAGGATTGATCAGGATAACGGTTAATCAGCAAAGATATACAAATTGGTATCAGAGAAGACAAGAGGCCTCAGGTCCAAGTAAAAACAGAAGAATTCAAAAGATTCACTTAAAGATAAATATATTTGCAACTCTCCAACGGTAAGATTTTGCCCCCACCCGCACCCCTATCTAGACGGCCAAAACATTGCTCTTCGATGAATGGCAGCCAATCCAGGGAAAAGTTAAATTCAGTGACTATACAGAAATAACAATAACTTACGGAGAGAGGTATTGCCTGAAAATATCCATTCTTCAGCTTCTATAGTTTGGACTGTGTCACTATCATCAACAAACACAAGCATTTCTAGCAAGGATCAGATGCCTTTTACTTCCTGACCAAACTTTTCTGCAGTTTTAATAAAGGAATGTTAAATCCCAAGAATGAAGTAACATATGTATTCAATGAATTTAAAAAGATAGACGTGTGCTTAGAACATTCACATGATGCAATGCATGTGTACATGCATATATGGAATTTCGAGAAAGAGTTAAATGTGATGTTACATGCAAATAGCCAAATACATCATATTAGAGAAGTTCTGCTATTGATAAAAACATTTTATGCCAGTAAAAAGAAGGGATAAATGCAAACTAGTGTATACATACCAGCGCTGTGCATAGGAATGTGAGTCCATGCTATGGTGCCAAACCATAATTTCTGAAGATTCATGAGGTAAGCATTCCATTTGACTTTCATCCTCCACAATTTGCTCTATAAATGTACTTGCCTACAATGCAAGTATATAATGTCAGTACAAGATATGAACATAAATAAAACATCATCCTTCACTCTCTCTCGTACTCTTTGTTCTTCCATTTTTACAACTATTCTCCTTTTTTAATCATTCATCCACCTTTGAGTAAGATAAAGACACCTGGAGCATGTTTCGCTAAGTATAAGTAGCAACTTTTTGCTTCCAAACATGTTTGATAATTTGCTTTTTTAACTATTATGTAAAAAAATTACTTATTCGGACTCTTACTTTATTGTTGAAATGAGTAACTTGCTTATTTCAAACTTTGACCAATGAAAAAAATTTATTTAAAACATTCTTATTTACTTATAAGTGAATTTTTTAAGATAAACGTGCCAGGTCCAACTACTTTAAGCTCACCAGTCACATTACAAGGCATGTAAGACATATTTAGGTTAAAATTTAAAAAATCAAGCAGGAATTTAAGTTTTTGAAGATCGAAGGTTTATAGGGTGATCTACTATAGGACATTGAATTCATTATTGTTACAGAGACACTCACTTGGAAACCTTCTTTGACTACATCAAGCTGCCTGATTGGTTCAAGGGTAGGTCGGTGCCATCTCTTTGGATCCCAAATAACAGTACTATTAAAGGCAAAACCCGACATCTCGGCGTGAAATCTTCGAAATCGTTTCGTTATGTCATCTATGTGCCATCCTATTACTTGAGAGCCATCACAGATTGGACCCTCCAAGATAATGTCGTTTCTGCTTTCCATCAACTTTGCCACTGTCCATGTGCCAAACCGCCTGAATTTTGAAAGTGTATCAATCAAAACAAAGGACACATAGGTCGAATTCATGACAATCAGAAGTTTCCATAAGTGAAGTGTTCATCATTTTCTTAATGACATCTAAAGCCACTCATAGAGGCTTACCTGGGAGAAAAGGTAAGACTAATCATCCAGAAGGGTTGAGCTACCAAAAGCATGTGAATATTATATTTAATGTGAAAAACAATAATTTAATATGTCAAACGATGTATAAAAAGAAAAGGAGAGTGAAAAGAAAAGTTAAGATGGAAAATGCGGAAGGAAAGGGGTTTCCATTATTTGGTAGTAAGGCACGCCACAACATAAAAGGAAGGGACAGCAAGGTAGAAACTGAACTGCCTATATATTGTTTTTAACTTGTATATGGCACATTTTAACCTCATATCAAATTTGAAAGACTAAGAAATCACAAGACAGAGCATTTCCCGTATTATCAACATTAAAAAAGTAACATGAACCTAACTCTTTGCTTGCCTTTGGTTTTAATTTTAATTATTTAATTAATAATTTTTTAAAGAAATAATTAAAAGTAAACTAAAAGACCAATTCCTTAAATTTTTTGCATATATAGTGCTTATGCAATAGCAAATGCATCACATATCTGGTTCTTAGTTCATGGTTTACTTTAGCACTATGCATTGTATGCCTAAGGAAGCTCTGAGGCCCTGTTTAATTACAACGAATTCCATGAAAAATGTCACATCCGAGAAAAACGAATTCCACTTTGGCCGTTTGATTGCAACATGGAAATGGAAATCGAATTCCAAGATACAACCACTTTAAACTTTATTTTCTTTATTTTCATAGAAAACGAATTCCTATGAGCTTGATGGGTTTTTATTTCCAACTAAATAAAATTGGAATTCCTTTCCACATTTACCTATCAAACGGATTTTAAATTCATATTAATTGGACTCTAGTCTAGGTTTCTCTTTTATTCACATAACAAGAACACCAAACAAAATTTGGTTAAAATCCCACATTGACTGATAACATAATTAGCCGTAATAACTAATAAAAATCATAATAATATTTTTACTTTGAATAGATTAAGAATTATGTATTAAAGTATGGTGTTTAGGACTAAAAGCTTCAGCTCCTAAAAGATATTTGGTTGGTCATTGGTGTAGATTAATATCTGATTTTTAGTAGATTTTGATAGAAATTGAAGAAATGTGATGTTGAAAAGTTGTGGGTCTTATAAATTATGTGACTAAAATTAATTGTTGACTTTGACTTAACATTTTAATTGGATTTTAATCTAAATCAAACAGGGGCTTATAAAGATGTCTCTCTAAATTTAAGTGTTCCCAATTGAGATTTTAAAATCTAGACGTTCCCAACTGAGATTTTAATTAATTTCAAACAAATCCTTTAAAATCTAAGTATCCTAAATAACTCATGGATTTATAAGAATTTCATTAATAGAGGGATTTTAAAAGATTTGAATGGATTTCAAGCATAAAAATACATATAACAAACTCTTTTGAAATTTCACCAATTTAATGAGATTCTTATGAATTTTATAGAAATTTATTCAAATTCACGAAATTCATTATAATATATAATCTTTTAAAATTTATCAAAATCTCAGTTGAAAACACTTCCTAATAGTGGAAGTGAACTTCTAAAAACCACTCTGCATTCTACTTTACCACATCTAAAGCAATCTATGTAGTCTGAAGCCAAAGAATTAAGTTTTCAGTCGGTTAAGATATTGCATCATAACAATTACTCTATGTTAAACAACATTAATCACCCTTGAGAACGCAAGGCACACCTCGGCTATGCTAGGAACGTGCTTGCTACACTGTACAATGAACAATTTATTAACATCTTTTTCTTATTCATAATTTCCAAACCAGATCCGAATGCTTATCAAGCGTACCCAATATGTTCACAAGTAATATTAACTTTCCAAGCAGGTGTGATCACAGTTCCACTATTCTAGATGCATTATGATTTTCATTTAAATTTATCCGACACGAACAAAAAGAAGCTTTTGAAACTTGATCGAAATGATCTGCTTATTTCACCTTTTCAATTAATTTTATCCATATACCAATGCTTAGAGTTTGTACAGTTTATGCAGAATCATGTTATTTCCTTTAGTATTTTGCTTGGAATCAGTTGCATTGTTTTCTAAAGGGTGTTCCACTGATTCATTTAAGTTCTGTGTTACTTAAGTATGAGTATTTTAGTCCTCCTAAATTATTAGGAATCAAGCTGGATCTTTTTTTCTCATACATAGCGCAGCAAATAGGAAGTTTTATTTTTTCCTCTCGGTAATATTAATGTATCTTGACAATTAAAACTTAATCTTTCATAAGGCTCTACATACCTCACCATCCTTGGTTGGGTCACTTGCATTTACAGAACATAAGAAAAAGAAACAAAATTCCAAGTCTACTCTGTTCAAAGCAATACAGTTACTGGTTGATAGAAAAAGTACCTGATCTGCCTCATTTGGTGAAAGAGATCGGCAGAATATATGTTATCATCATCTGCAAAGTACACGATTCCCTCAAGATGGTGTGTTTCAATGTGGGAAAGAGCCACATTCCGCAGGTGCACTCTTCTGTCTTTCATGTCAGTTGAGTTCTTACTGCAGAATAGATGCCTGTACATGACCCCGGTTTTCCTCAACAAGTCAGCCGTTTCCACAGATTGCGAGTTCATTTCCACGACGATCCACAGGAAAGGATGTGGAACCAATTTTAATGTGTGGGCTAAACGATTGAGATAATACGCTTGAAGGGGTTGAGCATGTGTAGGTGTCACAATGATCACAAGTTCATGGAACACCGGATCTGAACCTTGATTAACAAAACTTGAAGAACGATTGGAAACAACGTCTTTTGGTTCACTGTTCATCCCACGAGGATCTAATGTCACATTTTCATTTCCAGACAAGCTGCCAAGTACCGATTTTTCATTTCTTTTCCTGTCATGAAACTGGCTGTTGGGAACTGGTTGGACCACCTCAAAGTAGAAATCTTGGTGTTTAGACACGACGTTCATGGACAAATTCAGTGAAACAAAAGGGGTGAATCCAACAAAAACCCCAGTGACAAAACATATAAAGAAATGGAAAAGAACTCTCCGCCAAACTTGTCCCATTACCCTCGACCTATCTGAGGACCGAGAAGATCGCTGTGATAAAAGGCCGTGTATAAAATTTTGCACTTTGTACAATGCATAGTCGAGTGAACCCAGTGACGAAGCCAAGACACTACTATGTGGTGGAGGGTTCAGACAGTTTGAAGACGACTTAGACAGATGAGATGCAACTTGACATGCTTCCCCATTCATTAAACTTCCAGGTCGAGGCACTGGAGACAATGTCCTTCGAATCGATGCCATCAGAATGACTCAAAAAATTCCAATATTTCTAAAATTCTGTCTTTTTTTCAATATCACAAATACAATTGCAATCAAAAGATTTGCATTCTCGGGTAATTTATCTTCTAAAACTTAGATGCATCAATCCAAACTATACCGCGATAGATTATTACTCATTCGACCATGTAAATTATCTGTCGTGCAATGCCAAACCAATATGAAAACCACAACCAAATAATTTTTTGTTTCTTGATTGGTACTATCTCAAAGTAGAGGATTTTTATTCCTTTACTGCCGCTTTTCAAAGGAAAAAGGCTAACTTAACCCTTTCGGGATCAAATTGCGCATTCATCTCATCACTAGTCGCTCCCACATGTAACCATCTAATACAAAAATATAAAAATCTCTACTTTTCTTCTGAGAGATGCATTCTCGGAAAAATCCAACTGAAAAAGTAATCTTTTCTCGAGCTTAATTCACTGATTGTATCTACATTTAGAAAGCAAGATTCTTCCTTCAAGCTAACGGAAACTTCCCAATACCATGAAATCAAATCACAAAGAACCCATAACAGAAATACCCAGATTTTCCAATTCCAGTGTCCACAAACACAAGATTTGAAGTCCAAATAGCTAAAAATATGTGCTCAAATGTGAAGGGTTACCATTTTTTCATCCGAAAAGATATGGGACATCACTCTTTCGAACAAATCTGCAAGGCAACGGACCAAAAAACACTGCAGCAATATAATAGAACTAAGAGAATGTCTGGCTGAAAATTCCTTCGAAAATTGCAAGTCAATTTGAGTAATCGATAGAATTCTCAAAATGTATAGTATTCTGAATCTTGGAAAGACTACAAATGAGTTGAATGGACAATGGCTAGAGAAAGTGCGTCTTATTTTCTTGCAAAGAAAAGGTGTGACACACACACACACACACCAAATCACATGCGACTATGCGAGGCAGCGAGGAGATTGGGACATTGTTAGGTGCGTTTGAATCATATTATTTTGAAAAAATATATTTTGAAATAGTAGAATGATTGAGAATGTATGATTAAAAAGTAAAGAAATGTTATTGATTTGATGGAAAATATTATTTTATTTAAGAATGTGTGGTTGAAAATGAGTAGAAAAATAAAAATTTTAATTTGACTCAAAGAGGGACTTAGTATGATATATATGAAAAATTAGTATGGGTATCCAATCTATTATAAAATGTAACAAGTTTTTTTAATTATCCCGTAATACTTTTTTGCAAATTTTGAAAAGGTGGTAGGTCGGAGGGTACTTAATCATAAATTTGCTTTAATTAATCACTAATTATTAGTATACACATTTCATATGATTCAAAATAAAATTGAGGGAAGTAGGGAAAGTTTAGATTTTGATGGATTTTAAAATATTATAAATTCTATGAATTCCTTGAATTTGAATAAATTTTTTTTTACAAAATTCATAAGAATCTCTTCAAAAATTGTTATATGTATCTTAAATTTGAAATACATTAAAATCACTGTATTAATGAAATTCTTGTTAAAATCCACTAAGATCTGAATTAGGAACACTTGAATTTGGAAGAACTTTTAAAATTTATCAAAATCTCAGTTGGGTTCAACTTGATTGTTTCTCTTTGATCAGAAGTCAAAATTTTCAAATTTGTCAATAAAAATTAGATTTTGAAAAATTACAAACATATTTAATTACCGTTTTCAACCTTATTTTCTAACATAATTTTAATGTATTCATGAAATAAAAAGGTCAAACTTATAAACATTTTTGAAGAATTAGTAAATGTATTATTTGATGAAATATATTTAGCTTGTACAAAATTTATTGGGTTTTAGTTAAATTGAATTGATTTAGAATTTGATCGGTCGAAATGGTCTGATTCAAAAGAAGATGAAATTAAACTTCCGTTTTTTCGTCTTTCTACTTCTAGATTTAACAATGTAAACGAAAACAAAATTGACTTATGTTTGAGGACCAAAATGTTGCTATCCGATATTTTCTGGCCTAAATTGATGCTGTGGAATTGTTTGAGGACAAAAGTGAGAGCCCAACATGTAGCAAGAACCCAAAGCAGAGAATTTATAACTCATTTATGGCATATTTTTTACTGTTGACACGTGGTCTGAAGACCCTAAATTTATATATTTCTTTTTTTTTTTAAAACTTGCTACATGTACAGCGATTTTGTACAGCATACCTTACAGTCCTCTCACATTCCTAAATGAGTTATAAATTCTCTGCTTTGTGTTCTTGCTACATTCGCGGGACCCTCATTATGTGAGAGAGTTGTACATTATACAGTATTTAAAAGTTGTACAAACAGTTTTATTGTTCTTTTTTTAGTAGTAAGTGAAAAGAAATATTTACTATCATGGAAACGTTTCCTAGAAAATAAAATGTTTTCCTTATGAAAACATCGCCATGATTTTTGAATACTCGCTTTGGCATACTTAATAGCGTATTTAACATAAATTTAATCATGCTTGAACTCTATTTTATAACAACTTATTTTTGACCACACATTTTTCTAATAAAATAATTGTACATATAAATAATAAAAAAATTACTTTTTTTCTCCCAAAAATCGAGGCTCAAACAAACCATTGATCGCATGCTTGTGTAAACAAAAAATAATTCCATCTACCATCATATGAATTACTTCAATCCTAAATGAAATATATGAAATTATTTGATACATCAAATGAATGAGATCGACTAATGCGCTCAAATACCTCCGTGTTGGAAATCCTCAAGTGGATGAAGTAGTAAGTATTTATTCGTTGTGAAATTGTCGCCCTAAATTTCGCAATGAATAATAATTTTCAGCTAAATGTTCAATATTGACTAGAATCTTCATAATGTTAAAAGCTCTATTTCCTTTTTAGCCCCTAGAACTGCAAGGGAAGTTTCCCTTGAGATTATTCAATTTACA
>CAIGRK010261390.1:0-19090 GCA_903798315.1 Fraxinus greggii | reverse complement strand
TCAAACTTTTTTGACCGAGCTTTTTTTGGGCTCGAGCCGAGCCGAGCCGAGCCCGGCCAAAAAAAATAAGGCTCGGCCGGAGCCTGGACTCGGTTGCACCGGCCCGGCTCGGGCTTTTTCCGAGCAGAGCCGAGCCGAGCCGGGCCCAGCTCGGGCTTTTCCGAGTTTTCCGAGCTTTTTGCCACCACTAATCATAGAAGAGCTATTCCTTAGCACTTACAAAATTGAAGCCATGGATAGGAAGGAACAATCTCATCTATAAACATATAGCACTTAAATAAGTACTCCCAATGAATTCCTAGAGCTGGATAAAATTCTCAGCCTATGTAACAATTTATTTCTTATCAATAAAATAGCTATCTCCAGCATATGCATTTTTTTATTCTACCTAGCTAAACTAGGAAAAATATTCTCCAACTAGGAGACTTGTCTTCAATGCCTATACGAGCCTACATAATTTTTATCACTTAGTTAGGAAAGGCTAGACATCTCTCAAAGGGAACTCGCCTTCGAAATCAGGGAGCCATCTTTCTTATCGTGAAAAAAGTATTCCCGTGCAAGGTGCTCAAATATTGTCTCTTCGATAAGAGAAGCTAGATATTTTCCGAAGGAAAATCGCCTCCAAAACCTATGAAATCGACATTATATACTCATTCCAATGAAAGAAATATCCCCATGCAAGGTGCTAAAAAATTATCGCTTCAGCAGGAGAGGCCAGATATCTCCCAAATGGAACTTACATCTGAAACTACAAAGCAAACCTCATATCTCCTAAAAGAAGCATCCCATACAAGGCGCACAAATATTATTGCTTCGAAAAGAAGAACTAGACGTCTCCCAAAAGAAAATCGCCTAAGAAACCTATAAAGTCAACCTCATATCTCCATTGCCGTTAAAGAAGCATCCCCATGCAAGATGCTCATATATTGTCGTTTCGGTAGAAGATACTAGACATCTTCCAAAGGGAACTCTCCTTCAAAACCTATGAAACCAAACTATATTTCTGTTGCCATGGAAGAAGACCCCCCATGTAAGGTGTCCAAATATTATCGCTTTGATAGGAGAGGCTATACATCTCCCAAAGAGATCTCGCGTTCGAAACCTACAAAGCCAAACTCACACTTTCCTTGCAGTGGAAAACACTCCAATGCATGAAAGATACTCAAATATTATCGTTTAACAAGAAAGGTTGGATGTCTCCCAAAGGGAACTCACCTCAAAAACCTATGAAGCTAACCTCATACTTCTTTGTCATAGAAGAAGCATCACCATGCAAGGTATCCCTAAGTTATCTCATTGATTGACATAGATGAGGCCACCCCAATCAAAGGTGCCTCGCCAAATAGACTATTCGATTGAATGCAATGTTCAAAGTCATTCAATTGAGGTAGTGAACTACTTATTCAAACGAGGCAATCATTCCATTAATTAGTCAAGGTGACCTATTATTAGTTAGTTGATTAAGGATGCCAAACCTTACTAATAGTACAAAAAGAAATGGGATACAGAAGTTAAAAAGAAATGCTTCATTCATAATAACAAAAACTACAAGATAAGCCGAAGTTTTCATACCTTATAAAAGATAGAGAAAACTAAGGCCATGAGTCTAGGGGTCAATCGAAGGATCTTGAGGGTCAAGTGGGTTAGCTTTATCAGCCTCATCCTGAGCATCCACTTCGTCCACTTTTATGGAGGCCAGCTATTTAGTAGGGAGAATCTCCTCCTTAAGAGTAGTATTCAAAGTTATGATAGATTTCTTCTACCCGAGTCAGGAGTTTGGTATAGGCGAAGGTCCTCTAGTAGTTAGCAAAATACTCTACATTGGCTTTTTTAACCTCCTCGTCGACCTTACTAGTTCTTGCCAAAATCTTTCTAAAAATCCTTTAGAACAAGCCGGTCATCTATTTTGACCCCATGTGTCCTAAATTATTGTCAGGTGTCGACCTCTAATAGGTGCACAATGTCGTAGGAGGTAATACGATTTTGCCACCTCTCTATCCAAAAGTTGTAGAATGCTACAGAGGCCATCTAAACATCGGGTGATAGCATTAGCAAAGGCTCAGGAGCCAACTCTTCATGAAGGTCCCCAAGAAGTTCTAAACCTTTTTATCTAATGGGCAATCCCTCCTTCTTAAGGGCCTTTTCATGCACGTCCTCCTCATCTTCCTTCGAATTCTTTATTATTGGGATATCGCTAGGAATATTCTTTGGTGGAGGCGATGGAAGACGTGCAATCTTCATTACCATGGAAGAGGTTCTAGGTATCTCAGTGGTTTTTTCTTTTCTTAAGCCTCTCTTGTTGAGACCTTCTTTTCTCTTGTTGGAACTTTTCTCGGGAAGAGGCCCTATTAGCATGAGCTTGGCTAACCCTATCCAGCTCATCATGCTAGTTCTTTTAAGTAGTATATTTGTCCCCATTAGTTTTTGAGTAGAAATTTTTGGCATAATTCTCTGTATTCAGGAATGATTTGTTAGTAATTGGAAATTAATTGGAAAATAAAGACATGAGGTTTCGGATCTTTACTATGAGAGGTCATTGGCTTAAATCTGACAAAGAGTTTAGATCAATCGATAAGGCAAGATTAGTGGCAAGATGATGTTAGATGCCTATAAATATCCATGATTATCCCCCATTCCAAAGCGGATAACTCAAAATGAGAAATCATGTCTGCAAGGAAAACAACAAATGTATAAATGTCAACATCAAACAAAATATAACAACTATGACTTCAAAATGATACTCATTGGCTTCGAAATGTTAGGCTGACAAGGATAGAGCAGGGCAAGCATCTCCTAATCCAGTTTGACATATTCCCATGGTCCAAAACATTATCCCCTTCAAACCTTTGATTGAGGAGGGGAGGCTTACTAAGAAGAGCGAATGCGAACCCAGGTAGTAAGTCATGTAGTATCACCCCTTAGATCAGTCCTCATTACTCGAAGCCCTTGGGTGGAAAATAGTTTGGAATAAATGGAGGGATGTGTCCTACTTCAATGAAGTCTCCTACCAGAAGAAGAAAGTTTCCACCATTTGGATCCATACATTGGGAAGGATCTAGGTTGGGTTTAACATATAAGACCATAACTCTTTAGGGGTTTAGATGCAGGCGCATCCCACCCTGCAACATGGCCTCACTCACAATTACTCACCATCGTCTCTAATGGCGGACCTCTCATTGGGTTCGGGCATTGTAAGTTCTATCTTTTTTAGAATTTTATATGTTTCCTGATCTCCTCTAAGTCTTTCTCTTTAATTCTTGAAGGTACATCGACAGCTCTCCATTTCACACTATAATCTATTGGGCCCTCTTGCATCACCCATATGCTCTGCTCTAGCCTAATCGTTTCGGCAAGATCCTCAGTCTTATTAAATTGGGAAAGCCATCTTTGGAAGTTATCAAACTAAGATCTACCCCCCTATTGTAGGATAATTGACTACAAATAGAAGCCATCTTTAGAGCGTTTCAAGAGTGTGGAAGAAGAAAGAAAAAAAGATGAAGAATTGAAGTAAAAAATCAAAAAAAGTTACCTAAAAGCTTGCTTGGTGATGAACTTCTGAACGAGACCCCCAAACTTGGCCGAAATCTCAATTGGTTGTTGAAATTCTCGAATGGAAATGAGTTTACTCAAAAGCTTTTCAAAATCAGAAGGAAGTGGGGTATCTACCGGCCTAAAAAATCCGAAATGTTGAAATAAAGAGGCACCATTCACATTTAGATTAAGATCCAAGATGAAGATATGCATCTCATGCACACATCACTTCGAAATACAGAAAGATAGCCCATCATTGCACATTAAATGCCTCAGTAATGCGTGTACTGAAAACACACAATGCCTCTTCTACCGATTATTAGAAATAGGTGACCTTTCAAATCATTTGCACATATATTATTAATGTCCTTTCACACCGATGCATTAACTACCCTATGCATCAATGTTTCATCTATATTTTAGAGGCCTCATCCCTAAAACATGGGACTTCTCATATGTACCTATTGTTTCTCCTAAGTAAATGGCTTCATTTCTAGAATATATGACTCCAACTTTATAATTACAATTTCTCCATCTGTAGGGCCTTACCCTCAAAATGGAACTTCGCTTATGCATTAACACATCTACCATGCAAGACCTCATCCTAATACTAGGACATCCACCCTATGCTTCCCTCCAACTTAAAGGTTTCATTTAGATCATTCTTCTTCTATTCTTTTCCCTGGTGTACCTGAGCCATCCTGGACTTGAACTAGAGAATTTGTCCATGAAATAAATCACCCCACCCTTACTCTTTACCTTGGCACACAAATCTCATTACCAATCCAAATCCACACATTATATGAATATTCATCCTTGAACTTAGGGGACTAGCTCATTATTTTGTCACAATAAGGCTATTATTCACCTCGTCCTATGCCAACTCAAAATGAGGACCACTGAAACACACCACAACGCCTCGTAAACATATAAAATGGCATGCCAAAGTATCACCATTTCTCCAACCGCAATCACTTTATCACCTCAACTAAGTTAAACATCAGAGGTATTACCCTCCCTTATTATCTATTCTCTCTCTCACTTTCCTGATAAATTACATGCCTTATATGAATATTCATGCTTAGACTTGGGGGGACTACTTTTACCCTCATCCTATGATGCTCCAACTACTAGCTACGTGACAACTAACTAACAAACCACCTTAGACCTACACTCCAAAAGGCATAGCTTTACCTTATCCATGAGATCCTTTATACAAGATCTCTCGTACAATGACTGATGTGACCTCTCTACAGTAGATACCCATTGGTCCATCGCTTAACTCGATAATCTACTTTTTCAAATTTCAGGCCTAGACAATAATATGGCCACTTTACAATATAATTAAATGCCCTCCGAACCTAGGAAGAAGAACTTACACCTAAGGGGATGACGCGTCAATTGATAAGATGAGGTCATGTGTCTTTCATCCAACGGTAACTACTTCATTTCTTGCTCTATAAAATCTCATGCTTAGTACCATTTATATGTAATGCTATTTTACACACTTAACTTGTAACTTAGCTCACCGTTTCCTATCTATAAGTCGGTGTCCTTACACACTCTTGTGACTCACGTCTTCTATATATTACACGTCCTTTGTTCACCTCTATATTTGACTGACTTGATTGTCAAAGTGTTCATGACCACCTATCCCATCTCTAGAGAAAATCACGTGCTTCTAACTATTTGTTCAAATTGTTGGAAAAACTTGATCCTAACAAGTGAATGGAGAAGAGAAACCAAAGAAAAAGACCAACACCAAAAATGGCTTAAACGTGTGATCGCTATCCTTAAACTAAATTTGCACCCTTAAGGATTAATTTTGATACTTAAAAGAACTCACGGTGAATTGGTTGTAGGATTTAATAAGCCTTAGAAGAGGAAAGATGATAAGTACTTGTATTTTTTCCTTAGAACTTGAAGAACACTCAAAATGATGAATATATAATGAGACTTTGGTAAAACTCTTTCAATATGGAATGATTTCAATTATTGGAGGTTTGATTTTTTTTTTTAATGAAATCTATCTCTTATTTTTAGATTATCATTCATACACCACGAAAAGGTCTCAATATTTAATGAAAATATGAGTTTTTCATGAAAAAAAGAACCTAAAAAAGGATTAGAATTTTAAACCTGGTATTCAAAAATTAGCTTGGGTGATCGCCCTGTACAAAACAGGCTCTCGCCTAAGCGAAAGTTTTGGCCTCGAATAAGCCAAACCAAGGTCGCGCTAGTGCCCTACCTTAAGTGCCTAGGCCAAAATTTTGCCCCTCCATTTTTCCTTCTCATTTTGCTTTTTGGTGTTTTCATACTTGCTTGACATACCCATATGGATGTATTATCATTCCAATATACTTGTAATTATAATTCGAACAATAAATTATAACAATCCCCACTTATTCAATTGTATAATAATACACAAATTCAAAGTAGCAACACATGTGCGTATGGATTAGACATCTTTCGATTTGAATCTAAACATTATGTAATTCTCTCAAAGTATCATTGAAATTAAAGGTTGCATGATAGCTTCAAACCAATTATTTCTTGTGATAATAATGATGAAAACACGCAAATGTCAGATGTTCACAAGTTTCTTAAACTCGCTTGGCACCAATATGGCCTTTCACTCATCCTATTCGTTGAACTTTTAAGAGACAAACTCAAACTCCCTATTGGGGTGACACCACCTTGAAATACATCTAGTTCAAGTTCTTCCAATATCTTTTTCCACTATTAAGGATACTCATAATTAGTACTGAACTTCATTAAGATATTTAACGTTCAACCCTCCTTTAAGTAATAATCAGCATTACATAATTAGGATAGGGTTCTTGCGAAGATTATATTGCTAAAACTATCCACTTATCAATGACTTGTTACCACTTGAACCCATGGATTATTGTCTTAGTAGTGATAGGTAGGGTTGCCATCATTAGTGGGTCTTCTAGTTTAAAAGTTTCATTCCCATCCTACTCGAAGTAGATGCAACTAAATCTCTATTAAGAAGTTTAGTTAAAGGATTCGCTAGATTTTCACTTGAATTAATGTAATTTAGAGAAATTATTCTACTTTGGATTAATTTCCTTACATAGTCATGTCTTATGCTCATATATCTAGACTTTTTGTTTTACACCTCATTATATGCTTTTGCTGATATGGCTTGACTATCATACATGATAAATATCAAAGATGTATTCTTTGATTCCAAAGGTATCTCATATAGAAGATCCTTAAGCCACTCAACTTCTTTCGCGATATCTAATAATGTTCAGATTCCATGGTTAAATGTGTTATATATGTTTGTTTTTAAATTTCTAAGAAATTGCACCTCCTCTAAGAATAAACATCCAACCGAAGTAGATTTACTCTCACTAGTACTAGATATCCAACTAGTATCAATAAATCCTTCTAATATAATCGGGAACTTGGAATATTGAAGATTGGAGTTTTGGTTTCTTTGAATAACCAAGAACTCTCCCAATGGCCTTCCGATGTTTCTTGCTCGAGTTACTAGTAAACCTACTAAATTTATTAATTGCAAATGCTATGTCCGGTCTTGTACAATGATCTGCATATATAAGACTCCCTATAGCACTTGCATACTCCAATTGAGCTATTGCTCTTCCATCATTCTTTACAAGCTTAGAACTTGGTTCAAGAGAGGTATTATATTCTTTTACGTTCAAATATTTGAACTTATTTGTCACTTTCTCGATATAATATAATTAACTCAAATAGTAACCTCTTTTATTCTTAGTAAGTTTGATACCCTATATGGTATCCACTTATCCAAGATCATTCATCTTGAATGTGAATGATAGAAATCTCTTCATTTCTTTTATTTCATCAATGTGATTACTTAAAATCGACATATCATAATATACAAAGAAAAAAAGTATAACATATTTATCACATACTTTTGAATATAAAACTTTCCACACTATTATATATAAACCCAAATGAAATAGTCGTTAAATCAAAATTTTCATGCCATTTCTTATGTACTTGTTTTAAACCATATAGTGATTTTTCTAGCTTACATATCTTGTGTTCATTTTCAGGTAGAATAAACCCTTCAAGTTGTTCCATATAAACCTTCTCATGGAGATCCCCATTTAAGAATGTCGTCTTGACATCCATTTGATGAACATATAATTCATGTATGGATACTAATGTGAATAATATCATAATTGATGTTATTTTAATTACCGGCCCATATGCATCAAAATAGTCAATTTCTTTCATTTGTCGATAACATTTAGCTACTAATTTAGCTTTAAATGTATTAATAGAACCATCTATATAATATTTTCTCCTAAACTCTCATTTACAATCGACAGATTTAGAACCGAGTGGTAAATCGACACGTTCCCATGTATTGTTTGGCATAATTGAATTCAATTCATCTTTAGTTGCATCTTTTCAAAAGATAGTATGACGAGAAAAGATAGGTTTTAGGATCGATTTTCACTTGTAGAACAAAAGGTATTGTCATTATAACATTCTTCTCATTTCACTCCACTAAGTAAATGAAATAAGTTGAGATCAATTTCATCCAGTCCTAAAGTCTTTTCTATCTGATTTCTTTTGCTTTTTTGAGGCTCACTAGTTTTATTAACATTTTTAAAAGATGTTTCATCTTTCTAGGAATCTCTTTATGAGTTTTTCTTAATTAATTATCCGAAGATAGTGAATTTTCAAAAAACTCTACATCGTTTGATTCAATAAACATTAGTCTCCAAATCTAATAATCTCTATGATTTGATATTACTAGCATACCTAATAAAGCACATTTTATGTCTCTTGGACCCAATTTAGTCCTTTTAGGGTCAATGTTCTTATAATATGCAAGATACCTCCACACTTTGAAATATTATGTACTTAGTTTTCTTCATTTCCACAATTCATAAAGAGAAACCTTCGTAAATTTTGAAGGAATCCTATTTAATATTTTACATTCACAACAAGGTTTCACCCCCCGCAAGTTAAATGACAACTTAGAATATGTTAACATCACATTTATCATTTCAAATAATGTTTTATTTTTCCTTTCAGCCAAATTATTTTGTTCGAGTGTCCTAGGTGCAAAACGTTGATGTACTTTACCTTGTTATTCACAAAATGAATTAAAAGCACTAGAGAAGTAATCTCATCCTCTCACTTCTAATTGTCTTTATTTTATTATTTAAGTAATTTGCAACTTCATTTTTATAAGTCTTAAACATATCAAATGCTTCATGTTTTGTTTCATTAAGTAAATATAAGTATACCTAGAATGATCATCTATATAGGTGATGAAATATCTAGTTCTACCTCTAGTTAACATGCCATTAAGTTCACATATGTCCGAATGAATAAGTTATCAAATTTGAGCACACCTATTCACAATTTGATAAAGCTTCTTAACCATTTTAGATTCTATACATATTTTACATTTATAAGCATCATTTGCATTGTATGAAAATATATCACAATTAAACATTCATTTCATTCTGCTAGCGCTTAAGTGGCCTAATATAGTATCCTATAAACTAAATGAATCAATCAAGTAAACAAAATCTACTTTATTCTTATTAATATTGTCAACAATAAATAATTTGACCATTCTTTTGCAGAAATAGCGTTTTCCAACAAATTTTCCATTTGGATACCTGGTTTTCCTGAGAGATCTCCACTCACTAAGTTCCTATTCATTTCTGGAACATGAAGTACATTTGTTAAAATAATATTTTTTTCAAAAGTGAAGATGATTCAATATTTCATTTCCCACAACTTTGGAGCGGCCCTTTTACCCATTTGTATCGCTTACTCTCCATTTGATTCATAATAAGTCTCATAAAGTGACTTATCATATAATGCATGAATAGTTGCACATGTTTCATACAACCGACTGGGGAACTTTTGATGCGAACCATGTAGCAACGGTGACTACGAAATCCATAACTAGATTGATGCAGAACCCAAGAACTCCAATTAAACCTGGTTTTGAATTTGAACCAAACGAAGTGAACCAAAAAAAAACTCAACGATAACAAAGATGCGCTAAACCCCTTGATTACACTATGAAGAACCCACGATCCGATATTTTGAACACCACAAAAATTAGATCTTGANCATATAATGCATGAATAGTTGCACATGTTTCATACAACCGACTGGGGAACTTTTGATGCGAACCATGTAGCAACGGTGACTACGAAACCCATAACTAGATTGATGCAGAACCCAAGAACTCCAATTAAACCTGGTTTTGAATTTGAACCAAACGAAGTGAACCAAAAAAAAACTCAACGATAACAAAGATGCGCTAAACCCCTTGATTACACTATGAAGAACCCACGATCCGATATTTTGAACACCACAAAAATTAGATCTTGATAAGTTCGATTGATTGTTCAAAGGAAGAACAAGGAATGCAATAGCCTCTCAATTAATAATTTGTCAAAAGTTTGAATACAATGAATGTTTTTGGTATTTATACCAAACCCTAGAAGTTAGGCAAAAACGGAAATAATATTAAAAGATTACAAGAATCTTACCTGAACTAGAATTCTAACAAAATAAAAAAAAACGCGAAAAACAGATATCCAGTACCGGACGTCTGCTAAGCGTACCCGACGTCCGGTATGCCTGAACTAGCTATCCGTTTTGGACCCTTCTTCCATCGCCGTCAACATGTTGATCCACCCCTACTCCGGCCTCGACCCCAACATAGAACTTGCTCCATTCTTCGTCACGATAGCCATATCATCAACCGTAGCTTGAACAAACAATGCCATTGCCTCTTTCACCTGCTTTGCCCTCGATCGAGTCATCGGTCCTTCTTCCACTAGCAATGGATCCTTCCTTAGACTTGTCCTCGAGTCGATGGCACATTGGATCATATCACATATGTTTTGTCTTATTGTTCCTACTTAAAAGTTTGCGATACCTAGGTCTTATGTGTCCCAACTCTCCGCAGTGGCGACAAGTGGCGATGAACCAAGAAGCAACTTTAGATTTTAAGTTTTGAACCTCAGGCTTGATCGAGTCAGGTACAAACTTATTTTTAGAAGATAAAGCGATATGATAATTTGTTTTATTAAAGCCTAAACATTCTCTATCCCCAGCCGATTTTTGCAATTCTAATATATTGTCAAGCTTCTTAGAACAACAAGAGAAAGATTGAAGTTGGAAATTTGATTTTTCAAGATCGCTCATTAGAGTTTTGACCTTCATTTCTAAGGGCTTTTCTCAACCCTTAATTCGTTTAATCCTTCTCCTCAAATTTGACTACAAGGCTCTCTATTTCTAATTCAAGCTTATTCAATATCTTAAAGAATGATTTATTAACCTTATATAACTTGAGACTCTCCTCAAATATCCGGTCATAAGTCTCATGAATATCCATTCCATTCTTAGATCTTTCATCAAAAAGTGATTGACCCATTTAGACAAAATTGAGCCACGGATCACAATTAAGCTCTGATATCACTTATAAAATTACTGATGCTCTGATACCACTAGTTGGAGGAATTTTTAGACCCAAATGCGGAATTAAGCCAATACCACTTATTTATTGTCTCTAGACTATTAATGTTATTAATCCAATTAAATCCTAATTAAACAATCACATAAACATTCAGATCAAATCAATAAAAAGTAAATAACATCAAAAATTGATGATGGAGAAAAACTCATTAATGAACTCTTCAAAATGATAAAAAAAAACCTCCGGGTAAACCTTGCAAAAAAGATTCACCAGAAAATTTAACTTACAGTTGGTCCCAACTAAACCTTAGTTGTCTCTGACCACCCAACTTGTAAATCATCGAAAATCTCTTCGATTGAGCGATCAACACTTTCTAGAACTCTATACTACTTTTCTCTTTACTATATCACCAAGATCGAACTCGTTCCGGAGCGCTGAAACCCCAAGCTCCTCTTCTCCAAACTTCAGAACTCTGAAGGCGAAGGTATGGTTTTTGGTGTTTGATCTTTAGATTTTTATGTGTTTTGATATGTGGCTGAGGCAAGAAATTATTGAAATATAGATTTGATCTTCAAAAGATACTCTCTTGATTAAATATAAGGCTCAACCAATAAAAAAGAATACTTGGAAAAATATAGAAACTTTGATCTCGGGATCGAATCAAGAAATATTTTGGGACGAGACATGGCATGGGTATATATAATGAGTAGTGATTGGGGTTGAATAGGATTGAAAAAACAACTTAAAATCGCGAACTAGGATTTTTAGAACCTAAAAACGACGATACCTTCTATAGTTTATTGGTAACTATAATGAGATAAGAGACTCCTCAATCCAAAGAAACTTGACTTGAAAATAGATATACGAGTCTATCATAACACGTTAAAAAGAGGGAATTGAAAAAAAGTCTTTAGTCTAAACACGAAAAAGAAAACTCACAATAAAACATAATAGTTGTGCTTTAATCATTAGGATAATGCTTTTTGTATATGTTTTTTACAACATTGTTGACAACTGTCCAATGACAATATGCCAAGTGGTATGTTGTCTACTACTTTGTACACGAAACATGATTGCATTCTTTATTGATGAGTTGTATTCCACCGTAGAGTTGTCAAGTTTGAATATTGGGAATTAAGATTAACTCGGGCCTTGTTTGGATTGGCGCATGGTTTTGGTGATTCTTCCTCGGATAGACAGTAAGGCATTTCTGTCCTAGATCGAGGATTCCACTTCTATTTCTACAACATGCATAGTGGTTGTTTAGTTTTGCTCGATGCATCATATTTTATTGTAAGGTATTCTATGGACTCGTGCATAGTAGTTACCTAAGGATTTCCAGCCTCCGTGGAGTCACTTATAGCCACTTGCCCCTAGAAAGTACTTAAGAGGCTTAGGTTGTCGAAATTACATCTAGAATGGCTTCTTGATCCTGGGTTGTAGCTCATTTTTGTTTCTTGAGGATTTCGGAGGGTAGAAGATTTTGAATATTTTTTGATTGGAAACTTGGCCTTGTTTAGCAATTAGCCCTTCCTTTATTGTCGAATTGTTGACGTCAAAAAATGACGCGACACTCTTAGTTCAACTTATAGAAAGTTGATAGAATAATCATGTTATATTTTCTGAAATTTGGGTATAATAAGGACGTAATTTGCTGGAATTTGAGTACAAGTAGTTTAAAGCTATTTTTAAATGCTCGACCTTCTTGTTGTGCCTTCATCCCTTTTACACAGGCTACCATGCAAGAGCTTGTCACTCTAATAATGTCAAATTACAGTATTCAACCTTGACTTTTATGTAACTATCATTTTTTAGAGAAATTTGATTGGTTGGAGAGTTTGGTGGCGACATGTCATCATGATACCTTGGTTCGTAGGTCTGCACTTTAAGCTATCATTTCTTTTCTATGATTGATTGTTATGGACGATATTGCCACTCAAGGGGAACAACTTTTCAATCAAATCATAATTATGTTTCGAGATGACATTTCTCATGGCTAACCTGTATGTGGGGCCTTGGGTCGACCTTTCTCCATGCGACACATATTTGGTTTCGACGAAAATGCTCCTTTGAACAAGTCAAGATGGATCCCAAATGATTCGATGTGAGTTTTCAGATTGGCACCTACATATTGGATTTTGTTTAACTGTATAAATAAGACCACTCGAGTATTTGGAAAAAAGGAATTTAACAAAATAAAAAATTGAGTCATCTCATTGATGTATCGGAATTCTCGGTATACTTCATGAATCAATAGAAACTAAAGTTATTCGTGAATTCCCTGTTTTTTACTTTTCAAAGCACACTATCCATAGTCAATCGTCCACAACGAAAAGGACTTTAAGGATTTGGAGTTAAAGATAAAAAGGGAGAAGATTGAAAGGCAATTTCCTTGTGATTTACATAAATACCACGTTTTTTATGCTAAAACGTTCGTCTATATCAGAACATAAATTTTATTGAAAAAGATTGATTCTTGTCTTCCCAGTTCTCATTACCAACCAGAATTTCGCAGGTGGAGATTGAATCTTTTACTATTTCACATTATATCATGTTCATTGAATTGGACTACATGGAACCATTAATAGTGCTCTAAGTCAAGTATACTATAACTAATATTTTTCTAAATAAAAGAACCACATATCAAAGACCCACAGTTTGAAAGTTAATATTCTAAAAATAAAGTTAGAATCATTTGTTATCGTGGCATAACTTGCTGATAGGATATAAATAAGGTACATCTTCACCTTTCGCACATCATCATTTATGGGAATGAGTAGTTGACCATAGCTCTCACTCATTATCAACAGACAGAAGTTCCAGAGATGTAAGGTCGACATGAGATTTTGGGGGGTTTTAAGACAATTTAAAATATTTAGCCTTCATAATAATAATAATTTTATTAATAAAATATTCAACGTTACAAAAATAATAATTTAAAATTTTCAAATGTCTAAAATAAATTTACTCCTTTAGAATTTTTTGGATAGAAAATCAACAATGTTTAATATTACAACCAACCTGTTTTACAGCTTCTTTTTCAATTGATAGGAATAGAAGGCGATATTATATGACACAATATGAAAGCCATGAATTTCGCGGAGTATATATAGGACATAAGAGAATATATTGTAGTTAGAAAGAGGATAAAAAAGGAGCAGAAAATAAGGGAACAAATTTTTTTCGAAGCTGTCGCTCGTTGCAACACCAAGCAAGCGAGCGACGTGCTGTGCTCGATCGAGAAGCGGGCCGAAAGCGAGCGACAGTAGTGGCACCTCCAGGAGTGCCTAGAGCTAAGTTTCAGTAAATAACTCCATTTTTTTTTTACACCGATAAGCGCCTAGGCGCCTGTTTGGGTGTCCAAGAACAATCTTACTGCCCCGAAACATCCTTAATCACTTTGATCCATTTTAACTCACTTTTCAACCAAAACACGAAATCAACATCGGAATTTGGGTCACATATTCAACAAATCTTCACCTTGACACAAATTCCAATGCAATGAACGAAGCTTCAAAAATTCTCTACCCGGAGACAAAATCCACTGCAAGGAATAAACCGATAGTTCTTCATTCCAAAAACACTCCAACAAAATTCTCCTCTTCTTCCACAAAATCAAAGTAGGACAAATCCAATCAACTAAATCCAAGTACTACTCGACCGAATTACCTCGGGTATTAAAATTTTCTCGATTTATCACCATTAGCAACAAAATTACAAATAATTCAAAAGTTATCAAACAGGTCGGAACACACCCTGAAACATAATCAACACCTCAAAATGCTTCTGTTGAAGATTCCTTGATAGACTCAATACCTTTAACCACACTTAAAGAATACACAACTAAATCAGCTTCCTCTACTTATGTGGAAGCCTAAAATTTCTTCTGGGTCCATCTCTAGCAGTTGAATATGGTGGTACCAGTAGAGGAGGTGACTAGGTAGCAGTACCTGAACCAAACTCCAACGGTACTATACCAAACTGAATATTCACCAAAGTACTAAACCTCTATTGATTGATCTTCAAAAATTCTATACAACCTTGCAAGATATACAACTAGGAACTTCGTTGCCCCTCCAACACAATGTGGACACCTTTACAAACCTTCAACAATACTGTACAAAACTAATATCCACTAAAGTACTATACCTCTACTGATTGATCTTCAAAGATTCTGTACAATCTTGCAAGAACATACAACTAGGACCTTCGCCGCTTATCAAACACAACGTGGACACCTTTACAATCCTTCAAGACTCCACATCACTAATGAACTTGTACCCTTTTGAATCAAGAATAATCAAGCATATAAGACTTCTCTTCGAATTTGGAATGTATCTTACTGCATTGAGTGTTCTGATGTCCCATCCAACATTTTAAGTCTGATTCTTCCAATACCAACTACCTTATAGGGTGCGTTACTGCCTATAACTACAACACCTTTCAAAACATTTTCATATGTTGAAAACAAATCCCGATTAGGACACATATGAAAATTGAAAGCTATATCAAAAATTCAATCATCGTCAGTTTTGGAATTGCCATTAGAAATAATCAAAAGCTTTCCATCACTCAAACAGTTCTCTACAACATCGGCTTCACCTGAAGTTTCTGCTTGCCCGCCCTTCTGATTTTCAGCCAATTTTTCTTTATTCTACAACTTGTAGTAATCCTTTTTTATGTACCCATTCTTCTTGCAATAGTTACAAACTTTATTACTGGAGTTAAATTTCAAATTGCCCCATCTCATAACCACCATGAACAACAAGGCCTTCTCCACGAGTCTTAAATCCAACGAGAAGCTTCATTTTCTCCTTTGAAAATAAATCATCATAAACTTACTCAATGGTGAGAGTATTACAACTATATAATATCGGTCTTTAAATGATACGCATAAAGCAGGCAACAAACACAACAAAATTAACCCGAAATCTTCTTGACCGTACTTAAGCTCTAAGGTCTCTAAATCAACAACAATTTCTTTAAAAATAGCAAGGCGATTTTCTAGAGATGTACTTTCCGTCATACGATGTGAATACAAACACTGCTTTAAGTGCAATTTGCTAGTTAAACTCTTAGTCATGCACAAATGCTCCTACTTCAACCATAATGTAGTAGATATTTTCTCCTTCAAAACATCCTACAAAATATGATTCGAAAGATAAAGATGAATCTATAATAGAACCTTTCAATCCTTATGTTGATTCTCCTCCATCGACCATTTTGTGGGCATCTTGTCAAATCTCAACAAAGCATCCAAATCCATTTGAGCAAGCACAGCTTGCATCTTTACCTGCGACAACGAAAAATTAGTGTTGCGATCCAAATATTATGTACCTAATAGAAATAATTCTAACTCTCTCAAAGTCATATGAAAGTCAAGAATTTCATGGAGTATATATAGTACCCAAGAGAATATAGGCCAGAGATTCGTTCACACAATACGCACCAGAATTCGGCGCTCGATCGAAAGAAAACCAGTACGAATCGTACCTGGGCCTCCCTCCAACGGTGTGTTAAACACCGTCGAACGAACTAACGAGTCCGTCGAAAGTGAATTAGGAGTAAGGTGGGGGAATAGGGGGTGGACGGCTCGGGGAATACGAATGAGACTCGAAATGACATCCGGAGTAATTTTAACATTCATATCCTGAAGAAAAACCCTAAAAGAGGACCCACTAACTTCATGAATGTTAGCATAAAACTCGTGAACCAACAGATTCGGGGGTGGCACTAACTCAACCAAAAGAGGCTCCCAACCCCGAGAAGTGAAAATAGCAGCGAGGTCGAGGGACAGGTCAAACATAATGACCTCGCACTCAAAAAGAACAGGACGCAAAGAGAACTGTGACCTTAAAACATCTTGGGTGACAACCGAGATGAGCCTAGACCTACTATATGAAGTGGAGGTACCGGGAGTTGTACCGGCTGTGCGTGCTCTCTTAGACGGCATCTGAAAAAGGATTGAACCAAAAGTATCAAAAACCATGATAAAAATGTGACTAATGCATGAAATGTGTGAGATGCATGAATGCACACAAAACAAGACAAATATGATAACATCCAATAATGCCCTAATATGAATGCATGACGACATGCAAGGATGCCTAGACAAAGGGAATGTAAAGACATGACACATGCCGTGATGTCTAGACATAGGGACGTGGTGTCATGACGACGTGACGTGACCATGCATTGCCAAACCAAGCACACGACACCAACACACACCAATCACTAACCACTTCAAGTCCTCAACAACCCAAATTCAAAATCAAAGTGAAGCAACCAAAACCCCAAAACAAATCCACCACAAACATACTCTAAGATCATCAACTACAACCGCAAACACAATGAACCTAGCTATCAATGACATCAAAAAAACCACCCAACAACATTCAAATAACATAATGAACTTCAATACACAATAAACATGCCAAAAAGAATGCCAATAATCATCTAAAAACCTCAATAGAAGTAACAAAATCGTGCAAAATTGATGATAAACATTCACATGGTCTTAAACATGTTGTGTAATGTCCAATATACACTCAAACATGGCCAACAATGCAAAAAAATCAAAGCAAATCGCAAGAAATAGAGAAAAACCACAAAAATCGACCTTTACATTTGAAAATGGATGTTTGGATGAAATACCACGTGCAATGAGGGATTTAAAGCGTTAATTGAGTGGGAAGGCACCAATTTGATGTGGGTGAGAGTGGAGAGGAAGATTCAAAGAGGAAAAGAGCGAAAAATGCGAAGAATCTCTGAAAAAATGACATTAAAATTCAATTTTAGGGCTTGTCGCTTGAGCAGAGGTTGAGCGATAAGCGAGCGAGGCAGCTTTTGCTGCTGTCGCTTGAGCGTGTTCCAGCGATAAGCTGGCGACATGCCAAATGACAGAAATAGGACCAAAAATTTAAAAATTAAGAAAAATATCATTTTCAACACATTTTTTTTAATTCAAATAACACGAAAAATAACCAAATTAAGCTCAGACATATCAATAATTAAAATCAAGTATGCAATTACAAGTCGAGCATTATCAAAAAGACTTTCCCATGTACTAAATTCAACTCAAAATGGAGTAAAGTGTATAAATGACTTATGATGTAAAGTGCCACTATTTTCTCTTGAAAATGACTCCAAACCTTAAATTTGTGAGAAATAACATGCTAACATCACTTGTTAAATAAATATGATCCTTCTGATGAAAGTCAAACCCGAATAAATTTAAGGATCTGAAAACGAGCTCAATTATATGATAAATTTTCTTTTCTCCCCCTAAGTATGAACATATAACATTTTTAATGATATTTTCGTGAATAACATCTTATCTGCAGACTTATGTCCGTTAAGCGACTAAAATGACCTCTGTAACGAGATTTAGGCCGGTTAACCCAATTCAAATGACCATAGGCATCAGGTTATGAGAAACCTCACATGCATAATTACTCAAGTCAAATAGGCTTCAAACACAAGTACAAGATGTCCAATTAGGTATACATATATTTTTTTGTTCAATTTTATTTTAACAATGCAATAATATAGGGAGAATATCACGAGATAAGCTCTCCTAAGTATATGTCAATTCATGTTCAAGGTCACCCTACCAACGCGTGACTGTCATCCCAAATCTCACTACGCAGTCCCGACTCACTCACAAGAACATAGTGTGTGCATTGCAAAATGTTACATGACGACACATATACTCAATACTCCACAATAAACCGAACTAAGTATTGAAAATAATAGTGTAAGATAAATAAATGCTTACTTGGTCTCATATGCCATGTTTAAAGTTATGATGTGTCGTTTGCCAAAAAGAAAATATTTTTGGATTTTTCCCATTTTTCAAATCAATTTTTTTTTTTTGAAAATAATACTTGAAACAAATAAATGCACAAAAATAGAAGAATCAAAAATAACAAAAAAGAAAAAAAAAAGAAGTAATGGGATGCATGCATGAATGAATGAACACACCAAAACACTAAATCATGGTAAAATTTGAATGTCCTTACTGTGAGGAGCATGACCGTATTCACGACCTTCCAGATCACTCCTCTTAACCCAAACTTT
>CAIGRK010261326.1:0-22622 GCA_903798315.1 Fraxinus greggii | reverse complement strand
TAGACTTAATTAACTTGTGACTTGTTGCTAGTTAATTAGATTTTTAATTCTGCGTTTACACCTAATCACCCCCCTCTAGGTGTAGTTGGGTCGAATCCCGCGTTTTTCACTTGCCTTTATATTGGCTACCCGTTTTCTGTTGGTTGGAGTGTGTGAAATTGATTGGGTAGCCGTGTGTATTAAGAGAGAGAGAGAAAGGGAGAGAGAGAGGCAGCGTTCCCTCCTTGGCTTTGTGCCTTGCTGGCTTTGCTTTGTGCTCACATTTTTGGTCTTTCTTCTCTAGCCTTTGTGGTTAAACATTGGAGCTACTATATTCCACACCTTATCCTTTGTGGGCAAACCCGTGAGCAACCAATTGGGGCTTAGGGTTGGGATTTAGGTCGATTAATTGTGGTGTTGTTTGGTGAAACTGAGCCCGAATTATTGTGTGAATTGGAGTCTTAAAATCTACAAGCATCTCCAATCCTTACATCATTTAACCATTTTCACTAAAAAGATGGTGCAATACCTCTCCAACCCAACACCATAATTTGTACCAAAATGTTTAATGTCCTACGTGTCTTTCTTTTTCATTTTGCACTAAATTGTTGTTAAGATATTTGTGCCATTTTGTTGTTATACAAAGAAATATTGTTGTTGTTCTTCTTCTCGTTGTTGTTATCGTTATTATTATACTTTTGTTTGATTTTCATTACTTCAAAAATACATTTTCTCTCTTTTTTGAACCGCATTTTTTTAATAAAATAATATTACAATGCAAATAAAAAAAATTCTTATTTTTTATCACACACTTCATCAATCTATTATTCCAAAATGTATTTTTAGCAAAAAATGGGGCTCAAACAGTTTCTATGTAATGAAATTTAATCACGTAATCAATAATAATCAACGAATGAATTAAAATAAAAGTACTTAAAAAGTTTTAAAATTGTTAATTAAGAAACGTAATTATTCAATATTTTCGTTAACAGATTCAATATGTTCGTTAAAGAATTCAATATTTAATATTTTTGTTATACAATAATAATCAAGGAATGAATTCAACATTTTAGTTAACGAAACGTAATTATTTATTTAATAATGTACGTAGTAGTAAATTAAATAAATTACTAATTTTTCAGATAAATAAATTGTTAAGAATTAAAAAAATGAAGAAAATGATTAAGCCTTGTTTGATCCCCATTATTTGAAAAATATATTTCTCTTTTTTCTTTTCAACTACACATTCTTCAATAAAATAATATACACGCAAACCTCAAAAACTTTTTCTTATTTTTTAACTATACAGTTTTCATCAATCTACTATTCCAAAATGTATTATTCTATAAAATGGGGCTCAAACATGCTCTGAATACCGTTCATTTGCTATAACTTTTGTTGTAAAGGGTTAGAGATAATTTTAATTTGTTGCAAAATTTGGTACAAAAATGGTGTAAAACTTACCTCAAATTTTGATGTAGCGTTGAAGATGGTCTGAGGACCATGGTGCCAATTTATCAAATGTTCAGATCAGAATAATCATAAGGTTGGGGACGGTTTCTACAATTTCCCCCTAAAAAATGTGTACAAAAGTCAAAACACAAAACATTTGGGGTCAATTTTGCAATTATATTAACTAAGGGGGTAGTCTCAAGTCAACAAATCCAGGAGTTCTATCCACGCTTGAATTTGAAATTCAAGCGGGCTTATCAATAAACTCAACGTTCACATTCTCTCTCTCTCTCTCTCCCCCCTCTCTCTAAGGTTGAAGTTTCAGCTTTGGAGTCTGTTACTATGTCAGCCACTTTCCCCCAATTCCCCAAATCCCCAAATACATTTTCCCTTTGAACTTCATCTTCATCCTTCATCAATTTTCCTGCTCCATAAACCCCAATTCTACATTTTCCAAATTTTCTCCACAATGTCGAAAAGCAATTCCTCCACAATCAGATTTGTTCCTCCAAAGCCATCGCAATTCGAAGGAAACGAAAATGAATACCCAAATTCACACAATGAAATTCCCTTCTTTTCTTCGAGAGCACCACTCTATTCAATCCCAGATCCATCTCAATACCAATCTCGGACTCCTCATCAACAAAGAAATAAATCTGAATCAGCTGTAACGGGAACTCCTAGAGTTTTGAATAACGGTAAAGCTTCTTACTCAGAGCCCAATTCAGCTCAGAGTACACCTTCTAGAAGCACAAGTCGGGTATCTAACATTGGGGCTGCGTCAGGGGCTTATACTCTGACTAGGCCTCCGTATCAATATGGCCCCGGAGGAGGAAAAGGAGAAGGTTCTTCTAGTGTTCCTAGAGGAATTACATTTATGAATCCAGAGATGATAATCGATGCTCCACATTTTGAGCTCAATGGGGATCCAGCATTTTGGAAAGATCACAATGTGCAGGTCTATTTCAGAAGATTTTGTATTTGAAGTTGATTGCTTCAGTGTTACGAGCTTCTGAAAAATTGTTGTGGTGATTATGTCAATTTTTTGGTGTAGGTTCTGCTACGAATCAGACCGTTGAATAATATAGAGAAGGTCTCCCAAGGGTATGGGAGATGCCTGAGGCAAGAGAGTGCCCAGACAGTAGTTTGGCTTGGCCAACCTGAAACCAGATTCACCTTTGATCACATAGCTTGTGAAACCATATCACAGGTGCATCTTTTGTTTGCTATATTTCAAAATAATAAATGTAGTTTGCAGGAAAATATATTGTAAATAAAAATATACACATATCTGTTGTTAGTTCTTGAGAGTTATAGATTAGTTTGTTATTATCAAAGTGGAACATCCTAATCAGGATAAAGACAACTATTGGAGACGGAACTGCAAGCCTAAATTTGGTCTCCTGACTATAACTCTATGGATATATGTAAATAAATTATGTATCTACGCTTCATAGCCCAGGTGATTGTTATAATGTGGTTTTGTTACTTGACCGTTCTGTAGGGAGAACTTTTCAGAGTTGCTGGATTGCCAATGGTGGAAAATTGCATGTCTGGGTATAATAGCTGCATGTTTGCATATGGACAGGTAGCTATGGTTGAGGTTCATTATCAGCTTATAATTATAACATATTAGTGTGTGAATGATATATGACTTTTGACTTTTGGAATGAGTCCTTGCAGACTGGTAGCGGAAAGACATATACTATGATGGGTGAGATATATCAGTTGGATGGAGCGCTTACTGAAGACTCTGGGATTACTCCACGCATTTTTGAGTACTTGTTCGCTCGGATTAGAGAGGTTTGACCGTTATATTACTTGGTGGCTCTGCTTCTAGGTTTCCACATGTATACTTATAGTTGTGTTCTCATGGTAACGTCATTAAGGAAGAGGAGAGCAGAAAGCATGAAAGACTAGAGTATAGCTGTAAATGCTCTTTCTTAGAGATATACAATGAGCAAATAACTGATCTCCTGGAGCCATCATCAAGTAATTTACAGGTAATTTAAGAATTTACTTGAAGCATCCTCGTCATTCTGTAAAACTTTTACATAACGAATCAATTGAAATTTGCTTCTGTTTTTCTGATAAATACAGCTTAGAGAAGACTCGAAGAAGGGGGTATATGTTGAAAATCTTACTGAATATAGAGTCAGAACAGTTGATGATGTGCTGACACTTTTGCTACAGGTTAGATCAAAGATGAATATTCTTTCGTTGTAACTGTTCATTATAATAAACTTGATTGATTTGCCTATATATTTCGCAGGGGGCTGCAAATAGGAAAATGGCAGCAACTCATATGAACAGCAAGAGCAGTCGTTCCCACAGTGTCTTCACGTGCATCATTGAGAGCTGCTGGGAGAAAGATTCTATGACCCACTTTAGGTTTGGAAGATTGAATTTAGTAGATCTGGCTGGTTCTGAGAGGTAAGTGCTAATCTTATGGACAACCATCTCAAGTTTTGAAAGTATTGACATGGAATAACATCTTTAGTTTTGTTAGGCAGAAAAGCTCGGGGGCAGAAGGAGATCGTCTGAAAGAAGCGGCAAATATAAACAAGTCCCTGTCAACTCTGGGGTAATTGGTTTCATAATCTGTTGTAGTTAGGTTGAGTTGGCAGATTTGCTTTTCGGCTGTATTTTACGATACTCATTCTTATCAGATTGACAATATTATATCTGTTTATAAGCCTATATCTTGTAATAACTTCCTGATTTAAGATCGTAGGACATTGTCTTATTCTTACTGGTTAATATATAATGTGCTTGTCTTAAAACACATCAAATTTCAAAATGGGGGATGAGAATCTCAAACATCTGAAGGACTGTGAAATTAAAATCTTGAATGAATTAAATATCAAGGCTTTTCTGCATAAAAAATTATTTATTAACTATCTTCTGGTATGGAACACATGCATACCGCTTGTTGGCTTAGTACCCAAGGCATGCACAACATCGAAAGGAACATAAAGTTCCAAGGTATGGAATCCCCGAAAGAGGTTGGAAGTTGAACGACTTTAACCCCATATCTGATCCACCATGAGAGAGATATATCTCAAGCTCGGGGAGCCATGCAACAACAAGAAGAAACTAAATGTTATTCCCGATAAACTTGGAAGTGGCTATGTTAAATCGTTAGAGCCACTCCATTTGATCCAACATTACACCACTGAAAGTTCCAAAGAAATCAAATCTTTTGCAACCATATGAAGCCATATTAATTTTGCATATTTTCCTTTACGTTTGTTATTTGACTTGTTGTTGACGCTATGAATGAGATATTTTTTCTCTTCATATCATGTTCCAACTCTTCTGCTGATTTTTAATTGTAGACTGGTAATAATGTCTTTGGTGGATTTAGCACATGGCAAACATAGACATGTACCATACAGGGATTCCAGGCTAACGTTTCTCCTTCAGGTCAGAAAATTATATCTTTTGAAACAGATATCTTGTAACTTTTAAGCAGTAGATAATCATGTATTTTCTTTTCATTACTGAATATATCTGAGTGTAATGGTTTTCTTCTTGTGTCTCCCCGTCAATGCAGGATTCTCTTGGTGGAAATTCGAAAACTGCAATCATTGCAAATGTTAGCCCTTCTATTCGGTACAATTTTGATTGCAAACTTGGAATGATTATCAAAAATAGATCCTGATTTGAAATGTTTTTTCTAATTTATATTTGCTTCTGTCTTACAGCTCTGTAAATGAAACTCTTAGCACTTTGAAGTTTGCACAGCGTGCCAAGCTTATTCAGAACAATGTATAAAGTTTGAACTCAGTTTTACTTTTCCTTATCGAAACTTCAGATTCTTTACTTTTGTTTCCATTACTAATTTTCTTCGTTTTTTCCTAGGCTAAAATAAATGAAGATGCTTCTGGTGATGTAATTGCATTGCAGCAGCAAATCAAGCAATTAAAAGTATGAATTTATCGTAAAATTTATCAATGCATGATATTTGGAACCGAGTAGCTTGTTAATTAAGTGTTTACTTAAACAGGGCCAGCTTTCATTTCTGATGAAGCACCAGGGCACTTCAACACATCTTTTAAGTGATGCTTTTGTCTCGGTAAGGACAGGTTATAATCACTTCTTAAATGACTGCTAATAGATGTTACACTTCTTAAATGACTGCTAATAGATGTTATTCTTCTAGGGATAGATATTTGACCGATCTGTATTAACTTTGTCAATGAAACAGAAAAGGCTATTGAGCTATATTGTCTTCTGTCCTTCGATAGATTCTCTGATTACTTTGCGAAACATATTCTGAATTCTTCAAGTCTGCATGCATATGACTCAAATTTGTTCAAAATAAATTGATCCTAATCACGTGTTTGTATCGAAGATCTTGCAAATATCTTGACATTGCTTATTGTATTGTGGAGCTTCATAAATTCTTGACAAGCTAGAATGCTGAGTGCAAAAAAGAGAAGAAAAATATCATAGGCAAATACATTTTCTCAATGCAATTTCCATGACATTAGTTTCTTTGCAGATTGAAAATGAGTCCTTTCGAAGTGATTCATTGGATGAGGCAACATCTAACAGCATCGGTGGTGATTTACATGACAGAAATTATAAGCAGACGGACAATTACTCAGACTTGCAGCATAACAACATTCAGAGACAGCTGACAGATGCACAATCTTTGATCGAATCCATGAAACTCGAGCAGTTCCACCTGATTGAAGAGATAGAGTTTTTGCGTGCTGATAATCATCGTTTGAATGGAATGCTGTACAATAAGGAAATGGCAGAGCAAGAAAGCGACGACCATAACAAGAAAAGTAGTGGTTCAGAAAATCAGGAGTCAACTTTGGTGATGAAAAACATTGAAGATACAAACATGATGGATCTGCAAGCTAAGTTGGAAAAATTGTCTCGGGACCTCAAGGAGACACAGTTACTTAACAGCCAATATGTAGAGGATCATGCATCACGGTTTTCGCAAGATCACCAAATTGATCTAATCCGTAGTGAAGTGGAGATGGAAACAACTAAAACAATTTTTCATTTACAGGAAGAGGTTGATAGACTTCAATCAGAACTTCATGTGCGTATATGCTCCATGGATGAAGAGAATTTAAATCTTAGAAACTCTTTGGCTGCCAAGGAAGATGAAATAAGCGCACTCTGTGCAGAGTGGGAAAGGGCAACTTTGGAGCTAACCACCTTCCTAATAGATGGTTCTAAATCCCTGGGAGATGCATCTCGCCAAATAAAAAGTATTTCCTGTTCATTTCCGCATGTTAATATTTGGATTGACGAGCATGTTGAGAGGGCCGTGAAGATTTGTATTGAGAAGGAAGAAACAATATTGCTACTGCAAGAGAGTTTGGCAGATGCCCAGAAGACTGTAATGCAGATGGAACAGCAATTGATCTCCTTGAAGGGTGCAACAATTGCTTTGACTGAATTTCAGCAGCAAGAGAATAACATAAGCAGCAAAGAGGATGTACAGTTAACTAGTCTTTTGAATGATTCATTTGATGAAAAAGAGTTTTCAGGGGATAAATTGATCTCCAAGGAGCGCCTCATTTTTGAACCTGAAACATGCCCTAATGCTGCTTTAGTGATTGAAAACAGGACTGCTAATTATTTCTTGAGTGGTTTTAAAGACAGTGTTCATCGTGATGTGCCATTAGCTCATACAAAAGGTTTGACAATGGCAAATGTTGATGATCAAATTGAATTGGCAAGGTTGGTTTTGTTAGAGATTGAAGATGCTGTTAATGCAGCTCATTCTGATGCAGAAACTTATTTATATGAGCTGAAATTCGACATTCATAAAGCAGCTTCTCTTTATAAGGAATTGTTTAGCGAAAGTGTCAAGGATGTTGCTGAGATGAGGAGGAATGTTGAGGAGTTTAACAGGAATCAAGGAAACCTTCAACTTTGTACAGCCGGAATTCCATCGAGTGCTTCATGTATGCATGAAAATCAGCTACAAATGCTACATGAAATCAGAGATGAACTTGTTGAAACAAATGACAGACTGAGTTCTATTGCTGTGGGATTTTACGAAGTAGTGAATGTGCTCACTCGTCCAGGTTCAACTAAAGATTTAGTGGAGATGGATGGATGGATCAGTGATTGTTCAACTTCAGACTCTAATTCTTCAGAATATAATGTTGATCAAGATAATACCAATAAATCTTCATCAAGAAACAGCTACGACTCACCTGGCAACATAACTGAACAAATTCTGTCACCAGAATCAGTTGAAGGATCAAATTTCAATCACAATACAACAGTTTTCCACTTTGGTAAGGAGTTAAGAAAAGCTTGTGACACTTTTGCCAAACTAAAGGATCAGTTCACTGCAGTTCTGTACGAGGACACAATCAAGAATGTCCCAGCCACGAATTCCTCTCTGCCTGATATGAATGAATTTGTGAACTTCAGCAAGCATCATGTACTTCTTGGACACAATCAACCTGCTATGGAGATCAACCATAGGGTTCAATATGATAAGTTGTCAATGCAGAAAGCTGACTCAGGCAGGAACTATAGTGAACGGGTAAAGACCCTACAAGCAAAATGCACAGCTAAAACTTTTCATTTATTTTTAATGAATAAATGTTTTGAAGTACACTTCTCTACTTTTTCTGTTTGATTTAAATAAGCCTGTCCAAAACGTATGCATATCTTATTTTGTTCTTGATTCTGTGTACAATATTATGTGATATGCAGTCGGCAGTTGAAGAGAAATGTAGTCACGTGCACGTCAATACCTTCTTTGCCAAATTCGAGGAGGCTCATTCAACTGTAAAAGAAGCAGATCATATGTTAAAAGCATTGTTAAAAGCAAATGAATATGCAAATTCGTTGACTGCTATCTGGAAACAAGCGGGAGAGAAACTCGTGGCAGATAAAGCTAACTTGAGTGAAGAGATCAAACAACTCAGATTACATATTCGTTTAAGAGATGGAGAGAATGAAGTCTTGCAGGATCATATCCACCATAGCTTGAGAGAAATAGGAAATTTAATGCATTCACTTGAAGGATCTTTTCTACAAATGCAAAGTAGTGTAGAGGAATTGTTAAATGCAGCATATGACGATACCTTCCACTCAGTTCAAGAGACATTAAACTTGACTTGTAACTTGAGAGCATCACTGGAAGATGTAATGCGCCGGACAGTGGAAAACGAAATTACTTCCATTGTGCTACAGTGCCACATGGGAGAATTCTTGCACAAGTTCAGAAGGCTGAACATAACTTCTAACTTACATACCTCTCCCTTCCAAGAAGGTTGTTTAACGATGATTGACCTTGAAAGAGGTCATGTGAGATGCAATAATGACAGTATAGTTTCTTCTGTGCAATGGCAAGGAGATCAGACTGCAAAGATCAGCAAAAGAGAGGTTAAAGAGTTGGCCCTGGTACAAGATGACACTATAAATGAAAATTGTGAACTCAAGAGAGAGCTCGAACGGAAAGATGTTCTATTGAAAGGATTATTTTTTGATTTCAGCTTGCTGCAAGAATCTTTGTGCAACAGAAAGGACGGTAAGGATGAAATTGAAGAGTTGGTTGTCACTTTGAACCGAGTTAAGCATGAGCTACAGTTAAAAACTCTTCAACTTGATGACATGCTCAGTCAAAATCTAAAACTTGAAGGCCGCTTGACTGAAGCTGAGCAAGCTTTGTGCATCTCAAAGTCCGAATTGGAAAAGGCAAGAGGAATATTAGATTTCTTGTCAGCTCAAAATACTGAGTTGCAAGTGCTCACAAAGGATCTCTATCTTAAAAAGTCAGAAGCAGAGGAGCTACTGGAAGAGCAAAGGGAAATTGTCAAAAGTTTAGAAAAAGAAAGTATTCACATGCATCATTCTTCCGAGAAACAATTAATTTCTTCAATGAAAGATATTGAGGATGATTTAACAAGGGTGAGTTTAGAAAGAAACCAACTCGTTGAACAGCTTTGCTCTTTGCAAGATAGGCTTGACATGGCATGTTCTTTAGCAGATGAGAATGAAGCTATAGCTGCGGAAGCCCGCCAGGTATGTTCATGTTTGAAGTTTTATAATATTGCAGAAGGTAGAAGGTTTTTCTTCTGCTAAATTTGAACCCACAACCCCAGGAGTCGGAGGTGAGTAAAATGTATGCTGAGCAAAAGGAAGAGGAGGTCAAGATTTTAGAAAATTCTGTAGCGGAGCTTGATAGCACCATAACTGTACTGGAGAAGAAGGTAAGCTTTTCTTCTACTCTATTATCATGGAAAACTTCCTATCAGTCATAGGACCTGCTGCAAATTTTGTTTGATTTCAAAGTTTGCATTGTGTGCCATGCTGTTTCCCTCATTTATGACTGTCTCACGTAATGCATTTCACGTTAACGAGTTAATAGGTTATTATTTGAAAAAGTGAACTTCGATATTTACCATTTTAAGGTGCAAGAAATGGGCGAGGAAATTGAAAAACATCGCGTGATCAGAGATTCGTTAGAATTGGAACTTCAAGGACTGAGAGAGAGATTATTAGCTGTTGAGGACCTGACTGAAACTATGAATTCCGATAACTCAAGCACAACTGTATCTGAGGATCTACTTTCAAGGTGAGAAAGCTCTTTGCTTTCTCTATGCATATTGTTAGTTCCTGCTTCACAATCGTTTATAATTATTAATTATTCTGTTTCAGGAAACTGCATAGCAGATCCCTGGAACTTGCAGAGGCTCTTAGAAGAATAAGAGTCCTTGAAGTGGAAAAAGTGGGGCAGTCAAAGGAGGTTAATTCATGATTAGCTTGTGGATTTCATTCCTGACCCTTTTGTACCCATTCCAATTATGCCCGTTTCATTTTTTCCTCTACCGAATGAAAATTTATTGATTTTGTTCTGCAGATTGAGCAAATGAAAGAGTACATCTCTGAACTTGTATTGCATTCCGAAGCACAAGCATCACAATATCAGCAGAAGGTACATAATCAGGAATGCAAACCATTGTGTCGTTTTGGTTTAAATGTCTATGTGAATAGATGGCAAAAGAGTTATAGTATTTTATTATTATTATTATTATTATTATTATTATTACTATTATTATTATTTTTGATTTCTGGAATTCCCTTTATAGTTATTATATCCATTATCTGGTTGATCTGTTGATAAATGGCTAGAATGCTTTGTGTTACTGAATCCAAGTGGTTGGCATTGCAATTTGTGAATTTAGATAAAATGAAAGCTCAGAAACATTGTATTAGAAATTTCCAATCATTGATTTTCAACACGGACTCAGAACTTTACCCATAAGCAAAAGAAAAGAAGGGAAAAAAAAAAAAACCAGGAGTTTGGTTTTTATGAACTTCAGTCTCTGTACAACAACTTGAGAAAGTATGCCAAGTAAAGAAATGTGTTTATTTGGTTTGCTGCCAATGCTTGTTTGATTACAATTCCTTTTTATTGAGATCATATTTGTTTGATGTCCTGTAACCAGTACAAAAACCTGGAAACAATGGTTCGCGAAGTTAAAACAGACGTATCAAGTGTGACATCAGAGGCAGCAGCCTCATATAAAGAAGATAAAAGTTCAACAAGGACAAGGCGTTCTAGTTCTCCATTCAGATGCATTGCTAGTCTAGTTCAGCAGATGAATGCGGAGAAAGATCAAGAAATGTTGGCTGCGAGGCTTCGTACAAAAGAGCTAGAGGCGTTGGCAGCTAGTAGGCACAAAGAGGTATTTAAGCATTGCTTTATCCACTTATGTTTACTAGCCTAATGGTGGTCACGTATACTCGTATTTTCAGATGACTATATTCAAATCCTCTTTGATCTTTATCTAGGTCACTTATCAATTCAAAATTCCAAATTATGATCAAGTATAAATTACTTCCCTTAATCTCGTTGCCATTTATTTTTAGTTGTCATTGTGAATGTTTGTCCTTTCAAATATTCTTTTATTTATTTATTTATTTTTTGTTCTAGTTTTATCGTTTCTGATATCGTTTCTGATATTCTTTCCTACAATTGTCCTGCCTGTCTCTGTCTCCCTATGTGCAATTGAATAATCCATGCAGACTTCCTAATTCTGAAAACTGTCGACATAACACTATGGTTTTGATCCATATTGCCTCAGGTGTGTATGCTGAACACTAAACTGGCCACCGTAGAAAGCATGACACACGATGTCATTAGGGATCTACTGAGTGTCAAATTGGACATCACAAATTATGCTGTAAGTTAAAACTTTACGTGCACAAAATATTTATCCACATGTGCTTTTCTTACTAAAATCATGAATCTGTTGGTTTGTCCTAGAATATGATCGACCAGAATCAGCTTCAAAAGCTAGTTGAGGAGGCTCTACAAAAAAGACGAGAGTTTGTTACAATGGTACATTTTGTTGACTGTTGGTAATTACTTGGCTAGTTGCTCTTTATGCCTAATATATACTTTTTTTGACACCAGGAGCATGAAATTTGCAATCTGAGGGGTCAAATTAACGATTTGCTCGAGGAAAGAGAGAGGTAAGTCGCGTTGAACTCCATATCATTTGATACTGAATTTCAAATGCTTAGTTCAAAAACTGAAAAACGTTATACTTCACTTGTGTATTCCAAATGATTGTTTGGATCCACTATTCCTGATATAATCGTGGAATTTTGTAATAAATCTGTACTTCAACAAATTCCTGAGGTGGGGTCTCAAACTTCTTTTCTGCAGATGCATTTCTGAAGTAAATAGAAGCAAAACAGACCTACTCACAACTCAGATAACTGTAGAACAATTACAGGAGAGGGATCAGTTGTTGACTGCACAAAATAATATGCTGAAGGTATACCTAAAACAATCTATCTCATAATTGTAAACATATTCTTCAATTTGATCAGAAGATATTATTTTACCTTTCTATCATGCTTTCTGCAGAGGGATAAAACCAATTTACAAAAAAGTGTTACCGAGCTAGATGATATGGTGAAAAAACTATTTAAAATGCATCATGCCCAGCCATGTAATCAACCACAAACAAATAGTTCGTCCATATCTCACGACTTGGATATTGGTGAGAGATTGGCGCATTCACAAAAAGTGCTTTCAAGAATCAATAATCAACTTGCTCAATACCGCAGATCTGATAGAACCCATCCACATGACAATTTGGATATGCATGGCAATGGAACAAAGTTTAGGTGAGTGTCATTGCCTATTTCTGGCAGATCCGCTATATTATGCATTTGTGATTCTATGATTCTTAATCTTACAATCTAAATTTGAAGAATGGTCACATTTTTCTACTCAACTCCATTGAATGAGTGTATATGATATGTAAGTACAATTGAATAGTGTGGTGAGTATAATTGAAAGCCCACCTGGAAAAAGCTTTTCAATTTTTCATGTTTCATACATGCTGGATACCTTGTATATATTAATTTGTTACAATTCTTTTTCCCTTGCCATTTCATGCAACCTAAATATTTCAAGATTTATTGAACTATTTCAAAATTCTAATTTATTTCAGTGAAATTCCATCAAACATCTCGGACCCACCTTGTTTTCATTATGAGCACCAAATCATGAAAGCTAGTTTAGTTAAACCCACATGTCCTAATGTCGTCACTTCGTTAACCTCACATCCTACCTCATTCTGAAATTAAAAGTTTGGTCATATTAGAAATACAGTCTATAGATAACATCAGCTTAGAAAGCATGGGAAAAGAAGGTGCATTAGATACAAAACAACAAAACACAATTATGCTGAAGTGTGCATGTCGAGTATCCAAGTTGGAATGAATTTAGCGAACGGGTCGACCATAGCCACAAAGAAGATTTCGCCAATTCATCTCACAAACACCTAACCTTTATTTGTGAATGTTAATGTAATGATCATTAACTCAACCATGGGCAGTAAGAAATCCCTGTGAAAAACGATTGAAGATGCTCGTGATTCTCTATCAATTGCTGACTTGTGCTTCAAGCTTACCTCCCAGGGTTATCCTAAAAATAAATAAGCAGTAAGATTACAATCAACTTGCTTGTAATCAACCACAAGTGCCTTAACGGAGTTGAATATAACATATAATACAGACCTTGGTACAGACATATATGTAGTGTAAGTCGGCATTCTTCCATATGACAGTTTCCAAGGAGCCTCCATCGTCAAATAAAATAGGAGAAGTCAGGTCCCATGTCTGACGTTCTGAGCTATCTGCCAATGGAAGTTTTTCTGCATGTATTGACACAACCACATCAAAAACAAACTTGCTAATCCTCAACTACGCTGTGAAAAAGAAGCTTAAAGCATGTCAAGATGCCAGATTTAATGCACCATATTACTTCAGGAGAGTGTATGGTTATGGATAGAAAAAGTTTTAGCTAACCTATCACATGCAATTTAATTGTCCACGAGCATGAATCTCTCAGCAAGTGTAGTCGATAAACCGGTGATCCATATGTAATCTGCAGAATATTATTATAATTTCAGTAGCTGTTTATCACGTTCATTTTATCCCTTCTTTTAGTTCAAAACGACTCTAATAGAGAAACGAAGGAATCAGTTCTGACGGTGATGAGAATAAAGAGGAATTACCAGGATATATACTCCTTTATCCTTGAGAACCCTACGGTTTGTCATGAACTTCTTAATTTATAAACAGAGTGAAAATAAAAAAGCAAGCAAACTAGAAAATGCGCAAAGTCTTCAGTAGGTTAGGTTTACCTGCAGACCTCTTCAAGCATTTTAGTAGCATTTTGCTTAGAGTTGTATCCACACTGCAGGAAAATACTCAATTTTGTAATCGGGTTTGTTCATAAATCTATTGCAACATAGAGTACTCACCAAAAGAGAGTCCAGAGTTCCTGGAAGACCATGTCGAGAAGGCATCAGAAACTGCAAATAAATGATTTCATCGTTTGTATAAACAATCCTTAAAAGGGATACCTTTGTCAATGACAGCATCAAAGGATCCCGTTTCAAATGTACTCATGTCTCGGACATCCATTTTGATATCTGATCACACATTTGGAAACATCAGTTAGCCATAAAAGGGATTAATGTCATTTCCGTCTATGATCCTGCTGTTTTCTTTCTTTCCTTCTGTATGTCTTTGGGTCTAATTGAGTTACGATAAAAATAGTGTACTTCCTCGACAAGGAAATTACAGACTTCTTCCTTCGTCGGTATATCAAATTTCTCAAGAAATGTACCATCGGAAAAGATTTCATAAAATTCAAAACAAGCAAACTTCGTAAAAATAGAACTTCAATGATAACAACAATTTTTTTAAATCTTGGCATAATTCCCTTATACCACTAGAAATATTCACATTCTTGAAATCTAGGCCAATAAATCCTCTCTTCATTCTGAGAAGCAAGAACTAGAACTTGAATAATAACATCAATAAAACACTCGAACAAGTTAACGAAAAATGATTTAATCATCTCTAATATTGTCATAATCTACTCAAATATAAGATACTCAAGTCCTCATTGTGTCCACACAATACATTAGCCTATTTTTCCAGACAATATACCGTCCTATCAGTTCTTACTTACGGAAGTAGATTTAACGTCCATTTGGCAAGGCTTTTAAAAGCCAAGAACTGCTTTTGAGATTAAGAAGTTGTTTTTGAACATGTTTAGATAAAGTTTTGGAAGTGCTATGTCAAGTTAGAAGAGTAAGCAAAAGCACAAGCCTACCTAACGGGCCCTTAGATTCTCAATGTAATGATCTAAATGTATCCCGTTTCTCGTTTTTGTATGATATGTGAAGATCAACAATGTTATCCCCTATTAAGGAGCTACAATCATCAAAGATCATAAACTGTAGATTGGTTCAAATGAATAGAAGATACATACATTTGAGGTGGGGGCGATTGGAATACTTCTTCTGCATAGCCTCGATCACGACAGAGGATATATCAATGTTTACAACATCCTCATATCCATCATCAACCATTTCCTCACTAAACGCTGCAAAATCAATGAAGCAATTGAAATCATCTACAAACGAAGGTACATAATCAAAGTAAAAAGAGTGAAATACCGGAATTGCCACAGCCGACAACGAGGACGCGGTGGTGGTGGTGGATGTAGAGGCGGAGGAGAGGTGAAAGAGAAGGGTAGGTTTGATACCAATCAAAGGGACCAGGATCCTCTGTGTAGCGGTTGTCCCAGTACGATGGCTCACCATAGGCTTGAGTTTGAGTATTCCCAAGTGTCATCTTTCAACTCTTTACAGACAGAGATTCATTCAATTAATAATTTGTCTGTTTTGTAAGAATTTAGAAACCCTAATTCAATCCAAGATTATAGATCGATTTTGTTTAATGTACTTTGTTTGGATCTGTTGGTATTGTCGGATCATGCGAGGTTCGTTAACAGATGTCTGCCAACTGCCTTACCAATCCAACTGTCTTATTACCAACCGTGAAAAATCAATATTTCAGGACATTTTGATGAAAATTGATGAAACATATGATTAAAAAATGATAAAAATTATAACTGAAAATGAATTTCATAAAAAAAAATGGATTTTAAGAAATAAGGTCAAACGGGAGCGTAGTTTCAAAGTTCACCACTATCATAATTCATTACGAGTCTTTCATAAAATAGTTGCGTGACATGCATACAGCGTGAAAATTAAAATACACGATTTTTCAATTTTTAATCTAAAGACATTGTCATAAGGGTCCTACGAAGAGATTACGCGGAAGAGCAACTATGATATAATCGTTAACCATATATTTTTTGACAGTTTGAAGATTGATATAGACGAAATGTGATACGATGGTAAAATCTAAAACTAAATTGAAGTCCAGGGATCGAATTAAGATATTAATGTTTAGCGATCCAATTACAATTTCTTTGAAAGTTTAACGTTCACGGTTGAAACTTACTCTCAATGACAATTAGTACCACTTCTATTTGTATCTATTATAGTATATTGCATACATTCATTTTAAATTTTAAAACGTTCATGTTTTCTCTTTGTCCATCGTATAGACATTACATTATGTACTTAACCGTCGATGCATGTCTCAAACACATTTAGATCCAACCACCTAAGAAAAATAAAATAAAATACTCAACAATACTTCTTCACAAAACAATAAATACGACAACACACATATCATCACGGGGTGACGGGATGGGTCGTATCATATTTCCTCCATTCTCACAAGAGTGCAGAATTCTTTTCCCATTCCGAAATTGAATCTAGCAAAAACCCGATTTTGAAGTTGAATCAACCACGTCGATCTAAATAGTTTATCATTTCTCTATATTTTCTCTAGCATTTTCATATCATTGACTTTGGCCAAAATAATAGCACTATCTCTAATCTCACCATGAAAAAAATAACTATAAAAGCCAAGAAATTCAAGAAATAACCCAAGCTAACAAGAAAATCTGACAATGCATACAGCAAAAAGTAAAACTGCTTCGGACATCCCGTCGTTAGAAAAGCAACAAAAGGCTCGTAAGTGAAAGCAAAAGCCTCGACTCTTCAGACAAAATTCAATTCACATTACAACAAATTAAACCGAAGAGCTCACTTCAATGCCAGAAAGTTGCCTTACTGAGAGCAACAGTAAGCATTCAAGCTATATTTTGACGGCTACCTGTTCGACTGAACTTTTCTTCACCACTCCTCTAGTGCACAACTCGTTCAATAACTCCAAAGCCTCCTTTGCCAATCCTTCATAAGCAATGCCTTCGATCAGAATTGTGTATGTAGATTCAGTAGGTTTGCATCCCTTCGATACCATATAAGCCAAGAAATCAATGGCACGATATGTTTGACGAGCCTTGCAAAGCCCCAACATGATGGAATTATATGTGATAGCATTGGGCATGACCCCACGTTGTTCGATATCATGAAAGAATTTGACAGCTTCATCAATCTTTCCTTCTCTACTGAGTCCTCTCACGAGTGATGAGTAGGTGATGATATCAGGTCGGAGCCCTTTCTCCCGCATTTCGTCCAATAGCTGTATAGCACGTTCAGTTCTTCCCATCTTCGAGAGCCCATCAATCACTGTATTGTAGGTAATCAAAACAGGAGAACAGTCTTTGCTATTTAGCTGATCTAGTATCTCGACTGCAATATCAACCTTCCCTTCTTTACATAAAGCTGTAAGCAATGTATTGTAGGTCACAATATCAGGGTAACACCCCCGGGATACCATTACCTCAAGATACTCAATCGCCCTATCCATCTTCTTTTCCTTGCAGAACCCATGAAGCAACGGATTGTAACTCAAGGAATTTGGTGTACACCCATGTTTAGGCATTTTCTCCAAAATATCAATTGCTCGACCAAGTAGTCCTTTCCTACACAAGAAATTAATCAAGATGTTAAAGGTGACAACACTTGGTGAACACCCTTTTCTAAGCATCTCCGACAGTAGTTTCTCAGCATCCATCCACCTCCCCGTGCTACACATACTGCGCAAAATGATGTTATGCGTGATGACATTAGGTTGGCAACCGTAAGAAGGCATATTATTCAAGAACTTAATCGCATCATCCAATCTGCCTTCCTTACAAATCCCATTGATAAGAACATTATAAGTAACCACATCAGGCTTACAACCTTTAATCCTCATTTCATCCAAGAGCTTCATTGCTTGTCCCACTCCACTTTCCTTACACGTGGCTTCAATCAAAATTGTGTAGGTTATCACATCGGGAATGCAGTCCTTTTGCAGCTGCCTATCAAGAACCTTCATAGCTTGTTTCAACTTCCCACTATCACATAAAGTGCGCAAAATCGTATTGTATGTGACCACATCCGGGGCAACACTCATTCGGTCCAAGACTCTCAACGCACTATCAATCTCCCCCGACTTACAGTACCCACTAATCAACACATTATAGGTTATAACATCGGGAACAGCCCCAGATTCTTCAAGGATCTCCATGATCCTAGTAGCCCTCTTAGTCTTTCCAATCCGGCAAAACCCACGAATTAAACTCGTGCACGGGATAATATCCGGAATGTCACCCCGGTAAACCATGTTCTCGAGATGCCTAAACCCTTCCTCCAACTCCCCATTCCTTACCAGCCGACGAAGATAATTATTACTCTCAAATTCCTCGAAATTGTGATTCGAATTTCCTTGACCTTGTGGATTTTTCTCCATATTCGACAACCTTAACCTACCATTTGTACCATAAGTTTCGGTCTTCGAAAGAGCTAACACCCGATTTCGCCGTCTTTTCCTAGACCCGTCAATTTTCGTTTTCTCCGAAACGAAGTTTGTACAACAAATTTTAATTCTATGCTTAATCGAGCTCTGCTCACGAATAGGATGATGAAATGAGCAAAAACTTTCTTGGGATTGCCTTGCAGACATCATTAATTCCATATTAAACCAATTTAATCTCCAAAAAATATATATGCTCAGTGGTTCGCAATACTAACTATATACTTAAGAAAAAAAATATATAGATAGATTAACTAAAAGAGAGCTTACTATTTGAGAGGTTTAAGGTTCAGACCCAAAAATGTTTTTTGCTCGTTTGTTCTGGCGCCGCTATGTTTCTTATCCTAAGCGATTGGATAATAGGAAATTTACGCTTAAAATTTACAGGAAAGGAGTGATTTCTTACTGAAAAACCTGAAAAAGAGTGTCAACAATCATAAATATATTTTACCGGTGATATATTTGTCAATTTTTCCAAGTGGAAATTAGAACGACCCAAACATTAATGGAGGCCCGATAAGAGAATGAGCCAAGTAATATGTGCTGGATTTAGCAATTTCAATTTACTACCGCAAATTTAATATTTAATAAATAAAATAACTAAACTTCGTTTTCATTTCATATGGAATAATTCCAAGTACAGATAAATTTTTCAAGGGTGTGTTTGATTGGTTTTATTTTCTATAAAAAATGTCATTTTTCCATACAAATTCATATTTTCGAGGTATTTGATTGACAACTTTTTTCTGGAAAATATTTTTCAACTTTTGATCATGCGACCATATCTTCCTCAAAAACAAGGAAAATATTTTTTCAGAGAGGTGTGATTTTTATTTTTAAGGTAATTCACTCCCTTTATCTCTTTCATCTACTCACCAATAAAAAATGATAAGTATAATATTTTTTAAGTTGAAAATTAAATCAATCAAATGCATTTAATTAATAATTTCTAAACAAATAAGTTATAGGAAATTGAATTGCTAGAATTTATTTTCTTTTCATACAAATTTCATGCTCTCAATCAATGAGCTATAGAGAGCAACAAATTTTATTATGAAGATTAAAAGAAAGATAATTTTTTTGAAGTAAATTACGCACCTTGATTAATATCGATCGAGTTTTAGAATTTACCTGTTTATCTAGACATTTTCATGATTGTTCATCAATACTTGAGTAAGTACAAATTAGTCGAATAGAAAAAGAAAAATCCGACTTTGTTCATGACTCAAGGACTAGAGGTATGAGAAGTTCTAAGTATATAAAAAAGTGTAAATAGTAAAACTTGGATGGCCACTCAAACCAATAGTACCACTTAGTTTTATTGAGTAATAGAGATGAATGTATGCTAGGAGTAAGTTGTGTCAAATGCTCGTGTCCGAAATGACCTACATTGCTAAAAAATCGAATCGAACAAGGTCAATATAAGGATTGATATGCCATAATGAACGGATTGTGTTGGTAATGAATAAAAAAGATAGATTGGACCGACCCAACTTACAATATTGGTCAGTCTGGTCCTAGCCCAATCAATTTTTTTAGAACGTACTATTCAAGTCCACAACGAGCCTAATTAGGGGATGTTGATCCGGACTGACCTACTCATTTTTGACGCTTGACCAAAAAGTCCAGGAAATCGACATATGATATTCTCTTCAGGTCTAAAACCCATTGACATGTCTTGGATTTAATTAGTGTGCATATTCCTGCTTTCTTGGTATGTTATTCAATGCTCCAAGCAAATGACAAACTACAAGTCTAGAATCAAAGCAAAGGATAAATTCGTTTGTCTTTTGGAATATCAGTTAAGGTGGCATTTCCTTCATCCTTAAAAGCTACATTAATTCCTCCAAATACTCTCATTCTTCCCTTCACCTCAACATATTTCCATGGAAGATCTTACCTTATCGGAAGAAGATGGTATGCATGTTTTTCTACCCTATTTTCTACCTCTTAATAAGTTTATTTTTTTTTCCTAATGGTAATTATCCCTTTTTTTTTTTGTTTATGTTCTTTTGGGTACTTAATTAGGGATCTCGAGGTCGACCTCAAATACACCACCTAATCACTACACGATGAAAATTCAGTTATTTTCCCAACTCGCAAAGAGAAAAACAGAGACGTACCATTCATCTGATTTTGAGGCTGGAGGCTACAAATGGTACAATAATTATATATCTTTGTTTGACTCCTATTTTTTCAAAACTCATTTTCAACAACACATTCTCCTATAAAATAATGTTACAAGTAAATCGAAAAAATTTCCTTACTTTTTAACCACACAATCTCCAACAAAACAATATTTAAAAAATACATTTTTTGCCCAAAAATAGGGCTGAAACAATACGCGTGCATCTTTCTTGTGTACTTAATTATAATTTAAAGGTGTGATTTAAATGTGAAATTAATTTCGTGTTAATTTGCAGGAACTTGGTTGTTTACCCTAATGGAAACAAAGACAAAGGTATTACAGACCATATTTCCGTCTACTTAGTGATGACACAAGTAGAGTCTCTCAATCCTGGCTGGGAGATTCATGCAACTTTTCGATTGTTTTTGCTTGATCAAAATAAAGACAATTATTTTACACTCGAAGGTATAGCTACCTACACCTACATATTAAATTTGAAATTAATTGAAGTCGGTTTAATTAATCGTGTGATCATTGAATGGACTAGATATTGTGGGGAAACGGTTTCACAAAATGAAGCTCGAGTATGGGTTCGATAAATTTGTACCTCTCACCCTCTTCAATGATCCCGCAAAGGGATATCTGGTGAATGACACTTGCGTGTTTGGAGCCGAGGTTTATGTTACTCAAGCAAAACGTACTGGAAAAGGGGAGATTTTATCAATGTTCAAAGATCCCATTAGCTACAAACACACTTGGAAAATCGACAATTTCTCCACTTTAACTGATGAATATCTAGACTCCGAACCGTTCAATGCTGCCGATCAAACATGGTATATATCTTTTCTAATCAAACTCCATCTCATCTCAACTATTTTCCACGTTGTGTAAAAGTAAGATTGGTGGATGCAGGAAGATACGGTTATATCCGAAGGGGAAAAGCATTGGAAAAGACAACCATATATCGTTATATCTGGCATTGGCTGAACCCGAAAAACTTCCTCCTGCAACTAAGATGTACACAAAATTCACCTTACGTNTTTAACTGATGAATATCTAGACTCCGAACCGTTCAATGCTGCCGATCAAACATGGTATATATCTTTTCTAATCAAACTCCATCTCATCTCGACTATTTTCCACGTTGTGTAAAAGTAAGATTGGTGGATGCAGGAAGATACGGTTATATCCGAAGGGGAAAAGCATTGGAAAAGACAACCATATATCGTTATATCTGGCATTGGCTGAACCCGAAAAACTTCCTCCTGCAACTAAGATGTACACAAAATTCACCTTACGTATATTAGACCAAATTAATGGAAGGCATGCAATTCTTACAGGTAAATCACGACTCATATAATATTGGAATTGCGAAGAAAACTCCCAATATAAACATAAACAGTTCAAAAAATAATTCGTGTTCGGGTGCTTTTGCAGATAATTACTGGTTCAGTGAATCAGATAGTTTACGTGGTTGGCCAAGATTTGTGTCGATAAATTTTTTTAAGATTCAGTCGACTGGTTTGCTGGTGAAGAACAGCTGCATTGTGGAAGCTGAGATTACTGTCAATGGCATGACTAATGAACTTTGAGATGCAATTCTACATTTGTATGGTTAAGGAAATTGCTCAATAAACTATTTTCCTTTTCATGAAATAAAAAAGGAAATTGGTAGTCGTTCCGCAACCGATGTAATCTTTGTGTCGACTCTATTTTACCACTACGTTGTGTAATGAAAGTATTGAAATAGAAATGAGAATTTAAATTTTTTAATCTAAAGATATTGTCGTAACCCTCATTTTTGTTGCAAAAAAAAAGTAAATTAGGGTTTAATGTGAATGACGCTTGTATCCCTGCAACCCTAGAAATTATTATCATTGTATCCCTGATTTCTACCTATAAATATAGG
>CAIGRK010261288.1:0-14028 GCA_903798315.1 Fraxinus greggii | reverse complement strand
ATCTTTTTACACTTATTTTTAATTTTTTAAAAATATGATGGAAATTAAGTTATTTTACGTTATTTTAACAAACTTTTGGATATAAAACTATTATCAAATACAAAATATATTAATTAATGAAAAGTTAGAGAACAAAAATGATATGAAAAATCGTCACGTACATAAGTGTTGTAATGAGCAAAGATTAACAATTAAAATGGGGTACAAGAAATAAAAATTGGGGTGTGATTTTAATTTTCCTTTGATCTACAAAATTAAATGCAAAAGTCTAAAGTGATGACCCGTTCGAAGTATACACGTTACTTCAGGTCATGTGAATAAACTCTCAATTGTTGTTCATTGTATGGAAGCAATCACAATTTTCGAGAATAAAATAATATATAGCAGCGCGTTGGATCCACACGAGACAACTGGACACTGGCCCACTGGTGGTTTTGTAAGGCACGTGTCAAGTGATGAGTGGCCAAAATGTGTCTGTTATTGGGCCGACGTCAGCAACAAACCTGAGCTGCTGTTTGGATTGGATTAAAATCTCAAATCAAAATAAACAATTAATTTTAAGCACACATTTCATGAGATTCGCATTTTTACAACCACATATTTCATCAGTTTTTATCAAAATTTACTGAAAATTTAATTTTAATCTCCACTAAACAAGAACTTCGTGTCCAAAATTCTTCGTACGGACCACCTGCTTAAGTTTCGACCGTTAGCACTCCTCATCCATACACACCTACACATGTAGGGTAAATTTGTCCACGAGTCTTTAATTGAAATCATGTTTTCAAACTTTCATTTGTAATAGTCATATCTCCAATATTTTAATATTGTCCCCGTGATATCCTCATTAAATAGAAATGTTGATTTTGACGGCAAATGTCCATGTGATACTGTCTAATTGATGTAGAGATAAAATTCTTTAAAAAAGTTTTCTTTTATTATCATTTTAAGGATTTAAATTAATTGAAGGTTTAATAATAAAAAAGTTAAAGAATTAATTGTAAATATGATTACCCTTCCAAAATGTGACAGCCCAAATTACATTTTCTCAAACAAATTTATCCTTTCAGAACATCAAACATCGTGTGCTTGTTACATAACCATTTTACGTCCAAATAGAAGTTTTTCATCATATGGGAATCCCGTACACACAATATTTAAAACGTCGGGAACACGAATGCAAGTTGAAGAAATGATCGCCAAACTTTTTAAAAAAAAAGAGGAGCCTCGAAGGAATTTATCCCAAATATAATATTAGAATGTTATTTTTTAAGTACATTAGCATCTCCAAGAGACTCTTTAAAGATGATATGCTCTCTATTTTAAGAACATCTCCAAGAGACTCTTTAAACATGAGATGTTCTCTATTTTAAAGAGTCTACATTTAAAATCATGTTTCAAGATGCTCTTTAAATTAACATTTTAATTTAGAGAGTGTGGAGAGCCAAACTCACTCTCTATAATTTAATGCATTCAAAAAATTTCAATTTTCAATATAGGAAAGCAATAAAATAATNAATAATAAACATTTGAAATTCTTTCTATTTTCTCGTGTCTCTGAGGCTTAGAGCATCCAATACACTCTTTAAAGATGCTCTTTATTTTAAAGTGTCAACATTTAAAATCATGCTGAAATACACTCTTTAAATTAACATTTTAACTCTCTGTTAATTTAGAGAGTGCGTATAATTTAATGCATTCAAAAAGTTTTAATTTTCAACGTAGGAAAGTAATAAAATAATCTAAAGAAAAACTAGTTAAAATAAAAGATAAAGAAAAATAATAAATATTTTTTCGAAGTAGTAAAATTTAGTGTTAAATATAAAGAGTTTGTTAGAGTACTTCAAAATGTTAACTCTTTAAATTTATAGATACTCTACAAATGATAGAATATGCCCTTTAAAAATAGAGAATTTATTGGAGATGCTCTTAAGAAAATTTTATATTAATATAGAGAATTTGAGTGTTGAAGGGAAGGGTAGATATTAAGAAAATGTGAGAATATTGTTGCATTGCCAATTTAATTTAATTGAATAATTGAATGAAAGAGAATTCCTACCTAAAAACCACTGTTTTCAAACTGTGCTGATGCATCCATGGAATTTACAAAATAGACACTTCACCAAAATAGAAGATAAAATAGTATTATATTTATATTTATATATATTTTTAAGGTATATTAATATGATGTTATTGTCATAGAAAATTTAATAAACTAAAGCCACGACAGTGGTGCTCATTTTTTTCCCTTGACTAATCCATTAACATTGAAGCTAGATCCCTAAAATACCGCATATAAAATTGTTAGTGTACAAAAAAATTATGTTTGTACGATGCGTTTGCATATGCGTCTTTCCATATCCTAAACGACATTCGCCCGCGTACTCGGTGAAAACAACATAGAAATTAATATAAACAACATCGGAAAGATCAGTTAGCAATCAATTCTGTCGTAAAGTTTATCATAGAAATAGAGGAACCAACTGACAATTACAAAATGTATAGCCTCATTCTAATACAAACTTTAATACACACACAATCATTTTATGAGCAAACTGAAGTTCTTATTTTTTCAATCTAGAAATTTTTAGTAACTCCAAACACAGCCCAAATTCTGTAGGTTAACTGAAGTTGAAGGTCCCTCTTGATCATCAGTTGACTGCCTTCCCATATCATGATTTGATACAACAGAAGAAATTTCAGTGTTGATATCGGTGGTTGTGCCAGTTTCTTGTGATACACTGACCATTTCTTTCTGATTTTTGGAGTTCTGAATCATATTTTGGCCATAATTTCCAAGTAAAGTCCTCAGGATTGAGGGATCTTGCTGTGGAATTGAACCTGGAAACTGAAATCCTCCCTGGATTGAACCAAATTGTCCCCAAGAAAAGGTAGAAGCAGTGGTAAATGTATCCATTGGATTAGCAGAGAAAGGGTCGTTGAAACAAGGAATCGCATCTTCTTGATTCTTTTGAGCAACGACCGGAATGGAATTGGAGAAGCAGTGCACGTGACCGGATTCAGATACAAATGGCGAAGAGTCGTCCATTAAAGGTGGCAGAATTGAAGGGGCCAACTCATTAAATGGATCCCTTTTCACACTGGAGCACTTGTGAAATACCCTGCAAATCACCCAATCATTCTGCAGCAAAATCTAAGTCAATTCATCTATATCAAATCTTGAAATTAACATAGAATGAATGTATATAAGCCGTACCTTAGGTGGTTTTGGGAGGTTGTGAACAGAGAATTTTCCTTCTAATCTGTACTCATGAGCAACCCAATTCGATTTTTCGCCTTTCGGGGCTCTTCCCCTGTAGAAAACTAAGGTTTTCTTCATTCCGACAAGGATTTTTCCTCTGAATATTTCTCTGTCTTTACCAGTGGCTTTCCAGTAACCCGCAGCAGTAGCCCTGTTTGTTCTAAGGCCAGTGGGATACTTTTTGTCTCTTACACAGAAAAAGTACCATTCCTTTTCCCCCACTTTTGCTCTCCCTTTAACAAAAAAAAACCAAAATTAATAAAAATAAACAAATTTTGAAGCCATAAAAAGACAGAAGAATTTAATAAACAACTGACATGGCAAATCCCATGGCTCAATCTTGTTCATATCCACCTCTGTTATAGCTATAGCAGAGAAATTGTTATCAAGAACTTTCTTTGATAAATAATGAGTAATCAATTCTTCATCTGTCGGGTGAAATCTAAATCCAGGAGGTAATTCCATTTGATCCTCCCCTTTCACAACTCCAAGATTCTTCTCCATCGTCCAAACCCGAACACTTCTTGCAAACGACACTTCTGCTTGAAAACAGTAGTCGATGGACAACGGTGAATTATCAATAATTGACTAAGATATGGATGATTTTTTAATGGATTCTTGCCAAACAGTCCCAACTTTCAGAAAATCAATCTCAAATAAACTTTCAGAAAATCAATGTCAAATAATTAAATATAAAGTGGATAGAACTAAATTGAGAGAAACGCCACGCAAAAGATGTAAAGAAATGGAAAAATTTAATGGAGAAAAAAAGAAAGACAGAAGCCATTAAACTGACCTTAAAAGTCTGAGAGAAGTTGTGACAAAAGGACAACATATGAGCAATACATGTCCATAAATACTTGATGTTGTGGAGGTGGAAGAAGCGTGTTTTCTAGGCAATCTAATAAGTTGTTTCTAGTTTGAAATAAGGCCATCCTCCTTTAAACCAAATACATGTCATTTCGACTCTTCACTCCTTAGATATTAAATCGAGTGAATTAAACCCGTAGCTGGATTTAAAATCTCGTTAGGTACAATTTAATACTACGTATTACATATGAACTCATTGTTACTACTGTTAGTTTTATGAAGTAAATTTGTTAATTATGTTAAAAAAAAATTGAAACCAGAGAAATTCCCATTATCAATTTCGGCATTTCATCGGAAAATGTGTAATCTTACTATCACACTAATACAAATAGATAAAACGGGGGCAAATATGAATTACTATTCGAGGAAATTTGATACCAATTCAGTTTGGACGATTGCTTGGATTGATACAATCTAGACAAGAACAAAATTTTTACGCAAAATACAATATTAAAAATAGATAAAACGGGTAATTTATGAATTACTAATCGAGGAAAAGAATAAGACACATCTAATCCATAGCCATACAATTTTATTTTATTAGTTCAAATACGTGATTCTTACACTGAACAAATAGTTTGAATCGTGAGTAACTTTACGACTAATTTTTCTGTTACAAAAATAGTTGAAGATTTCACAATTTCAATCATTCTTTTCAACTATAGACAAAATTATCCGGACCAACACGCATTAATTAATGTTGTTCAAGAAATACATACTCGATTTTGTTAAGGATTCTTAGAATATATCATCATGTGCTCTTTTGATATATTTAAGTGTATTTCCCAAATTACCCCCCTTAAGCCAAAGCACCTAGTATTTGAAAACAGCTGTCTGCAAGGATAAAAGGTAGTAGATATCAAAATGCTTTGCATCAGCTACCAGAAATTAGTTTCTCTAACCCACTGATACAAAGTTGAAATGACAATTTTAACCTCACTGCTTTTCATTTGCAACAAAATTGAACTATTATAGATGGTACAGATATGACATTAGTTATTATATAATGCCCTGATTTGCCATGAAATAGACAGTGACCCTATCAAAAGTGGGGACACTTTTCTCTAAATTGACCCAAAAAGAAGAAGAAGAAATTAATATATTATGTGTTGAGGATTATGCCAGAAGGATAAGTTCGATTGGTAAATGACAATTCTCCAGATCATATTCGTTGAAAAAAGCCATTAGAGTATAAAGTTTGATATTAAAAAAAAAGTTCTAGAAGTTAAAAGCAATTCGGGGTTGATGAAGTCTACTCAGTGACTTGCAATATTATCGTACATTTACAATAACGGTTAATATCACGTCTTTTTAATTATAGTCAAAATCGTTCTTGTTCTTGATCAGTGTATTTACATAATTAAATCCATGTTATGGGAGTTAGGATTGCTTATTGTGAACCCAAGCCGAGATTGAGTCTAGGAATGAGCAAGGAGTGAGCCGGTGAACTCATGTCTAGATTTGATTAATGGCTTGACTTTCTTGCTCAATAATAAGGTGATTGACTTTGATAACTTAGAAGGATCTACACCGTACTTAATAATCGTATCATGTGAGCGGTGAGCCTCTTTGTGAAATATTTATCACGTATAACAATTTTAGCAAAATATGTGAAGTTAAATACGTAAATAGAGACTTGTTTCGTATTATCAACTTTAGTTTCTTTATAATTTCATGCCGCGATACACAAACCAAACAAAAAGTAGGGTTGTCTCAGCGAGAGGAGAAGGACCTACAACGACAGGCCCAAATTCTTTTTCGTATATTTCGCATAGCCGAACTCTTATCTAATCTCTTTTCCCTCGTAATTGGACATATTTCTTTAATTGGTAAGTTTACCAATCAATCTTGAAATGAAAATACCCCTACAATCTACGTAGGGTTTGAAGAAATCAACCTACATCATTAGAATAATTATGCAAGGGATGGGGACACGTGTTAGCTTCAATTTCGGATAGGATCCTCTCTCTCCTAAATAATTCATAAAAAATTGAATAATTCCAATTGATCATCTTGGTTAATTAACTCAAGGGTTGACAACAAAATTTTAGATTAAGCTGAAATGGCCATGTGGGCCCTGTTTCAATAGTACAAACATGTAATATTAAAAATGACACCCACACGTGGCACAATCTGATTGGTTCAGAACCCACAAAATATGGTGAAGATTAGGCAATGGCCATTTTGTTAGCAATATTCAATTGTAATAAATCTTTATAAGTATTTGTCAAAATATCACAAGACTTGCTATTTTTCTATTAGTGGATACCAAATAATTCAACATTCTATCTAAATAATTGAAGCATTTGAATCAAAAAAGAACTTACACAAATGAATGAGGACAACATATTCAGGGATGTTTGTTTGGGAGGGACACGTTTGGAACTACATATGCATTCTCATTTCGTCTCGTGACATAAATTTGCTAAGATTACAAATTAATCATTCCGACTTTATCGTGAAATCAATAATTTCACGGCTCTAATGTACTACTTTCTTACTCAAACCAATTATCTTGCTAATGTGTACGTTCAGATTCTCTATCATTCTTATCTTATATAAATAAAATCGATTGATCAAACATCATTTGATGCCAAAATACATTTTACCTTCTGCTTTCCTATAAGCATAGACCTAAAATAAAAAGAATTTCAATCATCCAATTCACATATGAACTTCGAACATCTAATCAAGAAGCCTCGATATTTTCGGATTACTTGAGTGTAAATTTATTGTGCATTGGGACAATTTTAGTAAATGATCCCAAATGAATAGTCTCAACTCCCAAATGATCCCAAATTCTACGTACAACATCAATCCTGGCGCTATTGCCTGAATTTATGGTTTGAGCTGAAAACTTTTAGAAGTACCAGTAATCGCAAAGTTAAGATGAATAATTTTTTAATCTTTTCAATGGATTTACATCTTTGCATCAATTAGGAGATAGGGAAAAAAGCTTCAATTGTACGGTTTTATATGCACGTGTGATAAGATCGTCAATTTAAATCGTGACAGTTTGGATCTCGATCCAGACAATAAAAGTCTCGAGGAGTTTGGATCTCGATCCAGACAATGCAAGTCTCGACAAGGTGCTAACAGAGAGAAACAAAGTGATTGTGTGATGTTAATTTGTACATTTCGAGTGGTTTGAAGTTCGAAGTATTGTGATTTGAATGGACGATCCTACCAAGTTTTCATATAAGATCATTCTACTGAATTTTCTTACGGAGATAGGACATTAATCATATTTAAGTTAAATTATATTGATTGTCAAAATTGATGAATTTTGGGAGAGGAATAATGCTGCATGAATAGGGGCTTTTGATATAATTTGTTGGTAGGTGCTGCTGTATGGATTCTATTACTAATTGTCCAATGAAAAAATGGCATGTGTCCCCCCTTTTCAAAATTCCTTTCGTTGAGTCTATTTAGGTAACATGGTTGTTGGGAGAGCATAACTCATCGCCAAGGCACGTCCATGTGTGATTGAGTTTTTTGTTCAAGTAAATTTAAATAAGTAAATAAGTAAGTTATTAAATAAATTTTTTTTATAGTTCTTATTAATTAAGTTTGAATAAATAAATGACTTTAAAAGTAGCTTCTAGTTTAGTTTTTACTTATATTCTTGGGATTTATAAAGTCAACTGGCTTATTTTTTTGGATTTTATTATGTGTATGCCAGGGTTGACCTTGGTGTACAATCCCTCTATTTTTTTAATGGGAGTGAGCCATCCTATTGTGAGGGGGGTGTACACCGAGTGTCAATCCCAATGTACAAATAGCAAATCTCATTTTTTTTTTTTTGAGATAAATTATGTTGAAGAAGTATTTGAAAGTGTGGTTATTTGTGTCGTTTTACTTGGGGTTGTTTTAGTCAATAAACATTTTCTTTTGCTAATTGTGGCGTGATAAATAAATTAGTTATGACCATATAACTATTTCTTTTTCTTCGTGCAATCCAAATTGTTCTTCATTATAATATAATATGAAAATTTGTGTCACTGAATATTAATACATATAATATTTTGTTTAATTCAATGTATCAAACATATTTTTTACATGTCAAACCGAATAAAGCCCCTGTTTGGTAGATATTAAAATCTGGTTTAAGTAATTTTTGATAAAAGTTGATGAAATGTGTGATTCAAAAGTTGTGAATATCATGAAATGTGTTTAAAATTAATTGTTGATTTTGACTTAAATTAAATTTATTTTTAAGCCCACCAAACATGGGCAAAATAAATTAAACAATAACAAATATCTTTTACATTTCATTTTTTTTAGTGAATTTAATATCATTAATCTAGTATAATAAACATGCCATTTCTAATTGAGACTTGGGACTTGGAAGTTCATAAATTGACTATTTGGATCGCTTAACCTTTGGAATTTTATTTTTTAATTATTAATTCATTTGTTGGTTTCTTTACATTGTAAAGTCCTTTTTCGAGTTTATCTACTTCAACTAGATTATTTCCTACAAAGTACTGCCACTGTAATTGCAAAAATTGTTCCCAGTCTATTTTAGAATAACAAGTTGGTCTCCTACTTGAAAAAGAAACAAATCACTCCTCCACATTTCTATCCGATGACAAGACGGTACAAATATTGTTTAATTGTCACACGACCCTCAAAGATTACCTTCAAAGTACTTTTACATTCAAAGGTTTTTTAAGAGAAATTGTTACAAAAAGGTGTTAATGAATTGTGTATACCGGATACTCGAATTTTATAGCATCGTTCCTAGTTGTTAAGATTATAGTATATCGGTATATGTTTGTTATATAGTATTAAACTGATACGACGGTAAAATAGATAAATATAACCTATTTTTCTTATTTAGAGCATATCTAGCTAAGCCTAATATAAATGTAAATTTAATTAAAAGTAACTTTTAAGCTTCGCCAAACATGTTTGTAGCCTTAAAAGATAATTCTAAGCAACTTTCTTCCCCTTTTCTTTAGAAGTTGGTTTTATTTTTTCTTTGAATTTTAGTACAAAAGTTGGCTTTTCAGTAAGCTTGCTCTTCATTATTTCTTAAGAATGTAAATTTACTTCTTCTTCTTCTAAGCTTAACCAAACTCTACTATGTTGGGTTCATTTATTGGAATATGTCAAATTTGAGGGGTTTTTAGTAATATGTATATGGGTTAAACTGTGTGTGTAAAGAAAGGGTGGATACAAATGGTTCTCTTATCCATTTCCCACCTAAACAACAAAAGGCAAGAAATAAGAAATTAGAAGAATACTCAACCAACAAGAATCCCATTTCTTCAATAGCTGAAACTATAATGAGTTTCTCAGTTATCAATCCTCATATCCAAACAACAAAACTACACTTCAATTCATTTTCAAGAAAAGTATGCATATTTTAATTCCCTTCCATTTTCTCGACAAATATGGTTCATAATCTCACATCAAAATTGTATTTTTTTCCAGCTTAGGCAATGTCCAAGTTCAACATTTGGCTATGACAACAGGCATCAGGTGAGTATGTTTCTGTATGTTTTCTATACAAATATTAGATAAGACCGAACATTATAGTAAATAAAATTTTGACCTCTTTAACATTGTCCCGGTTATTTGAGTAGAAAATTTACAAGAGAGGTCCCACGGTTAAAGTCAATGCTATACCAGATTGGCCATTGATGGCTGTTTTAGTTGAGCATATGGAAGGGCAGAGAGACCTCATTACCCACAAGTCAATTTGGCACCTTAGCGACGAGGCTATGAAGAATGTTTGTGAGTACATAATCATTGAAGGCATTGTTTGGTTTAATTTTTAACTTACTTTTTTTACTTGATACCAACAAGTTTTGTCACGTCTAACAAACCAGATATGACATACTCGTTTTTAAATCTTCCTCTCTCATTCAACTGCTAATTATTTTCACTTACTGCTTTCACTGTAGACACGTTGTACATCATGTTTACTTGTTGGGGATGCTGTTTCTTTGGTTCCACAAAAGTAAGTTCTATACAAATGTTCAGAAAATTTTCATTTAAAACTCAGTTCATTTCTTGAATTCTTTCTCAAAATTCACCACACGTGGTTAGGATCCTTATTATGATTCAGAAGCGTACAGAAAAGATGGAGGAGATGGCACTGGACATTGGGTCTATGAAAAGGTACATTTCTCTTAGTGCACCTATAATATTACCTTGAAAACTGTCTGATCTTCGAATTAGATTATTAGTGCTTCTATATTACACTTCTATTGATGTGCATCCATACAATGACTACTTTTGATTTCTGTGCTGTAATTTTATTTATAACAAAGTCTAAACTCAATAACTCAATTCTAAGAAAGTTTGTTTCAATAATCTTACTGGAAAAATAATAAGTTAATTAGCAACAAGGATCCATTTGGCAAGTTTTCAAAAAGTCAAAAAAATTAAAAAGTTTATATTGAACATATTTAAGTAATTTTCTGAAAATGCATTGTCTTGCTAGAAGAGCGTTTAGATGAACTTGTCTACTTTTGTAAGGAAAAAATGCAAAATTAGAAATCCCATCAAACGAAACTTAAATAGTATAGTGGGAATTCAACCAGTTGGAACTTACCACTCACATTTCAATATAAAGCATACATGATTTATGCTTAATCAAGAAACGATAGAATACTCATTTTCCACACATTTTCCAAATAAGATAGAGTGAAACATAACTCTTAAGTACACATTTGATACACATTATTACAAAATTTTAGCTTCATTTTTTTATATTCCATGTTGCTGTCTGATTTACATTATCGATCATGCTACAGCAAGAAGACATGGAAGAATCAGCTAGAGCAAAGTTGTTGCGCGAGGAGCTAATTGAGGAAATAGAGCAAAAGGTTGGAGGCCTGAGAGAGTTGGAAGAAGCCGGCAAGAAAGAAGAGCTTGTGAAGTGAATCAGTTCTCTTTTTTCTCCATTTGATTACAAATTCTCCGCACATATATATCGATGCATCTGCAATGTCATAAAAGATGTATAGAACNTGATTTACATTATCGATCATGCTACATCAAGAAGACGTCGAAGAATCAGCTACAGCAAAGTTGTTGCGCAAGGAGCTAATTGAGAAAATTGAGCAGAAGGTTGGAGCCTGAGAGAGTTGGAAGAAGCCGGCTAGAAAGAAGAGCTTGTGAAGTGAATCAGTTCTCTTTTTTCTCCATTTGATTACAAATTCTCCGCACATATATATCGATGCATCTGCAATGTCATAAAAGATGTATAGAACAAAGATGAAATTAATTTCATGTATATGTAATGAATGGAACTCGATGACAAAAAGTAAAAATACATTGCAGAAATGTTCGGATAGGTTTATTTGAGCAAGGAATTTAAGAACGTACTATTTTGACAACGCATTCAGAGTATTCTTCATCCATTAAGTAATGCTCATATTTTCTAATGAAGTTGAAATGCATTTAACGCTAACCTCGACTAACTTCTCAATAGCACCAACAAAACAACATCAACGACGACTTTACTGATTACATTAATGTTAATTGGTTTAATTTAATAGCAATTTAGTGCCACCATCCAACACAGATATATATGTACACTCCTCGCAAATATGATAAAATTCATCACCAATAACGTATGCCTTCATTGTGACTGGAACAATATATTTCATTTGATGCCATGGGAGCCCAAGTGGTCAGCACCAGGCTTGTACAAAAAGCACCATTTCAAATCTCCGTTCTTTGTTAGGTAATCATCAGACATTATAAAAACCACACAGATTACCTAGTATTGGTAAAAAGAAACCTAGTATTGGTAAAAAGAAACAAACTTGTAAGAAACATGGCACATAACTTCAGGATAAACAGTTTTCACTCAAAAAACTACCAACATAGACTAAGCAAATGGAGAAAGCATGGAAATGGCATTTGTGAAATAAGAAAAATAACTTGGTAAGTACAACAATTTCTAACATAATCTAGACAATAATTCATTGCAAAGTGTAACAAGAACACACAAAGCTTTCCAAAAGAACTATTTCAATAATAAATGGTTTGCCTCAGAGGTAGTGACAATCTCGTATTATCATCATCTTTTATCTCTGATAATACGTGCAATAAGAAATGCATCACAGGCAAACCAGAAACTTAAATTCATGAAATATATCAACTGTTGCAATTTTTTGACCGGAGTATAGCTGCTGGTGGTGCTGATCCAGTACATTCAAACNTTGGTAATTACAACAATTTATAACATAATCTAGACAATAATTCATTGCAAATTGTAACAAGAACACACAAAGCTTTCCAAAAGAACTATTTCAATAATAAATGGTTTGCCTCAGAGGTAGTGACAATCTCGTATTATCATCATCTTTTATCTCTGATAATACGTGCAATAAGAAATGCATCACAGGCAAACCAGAAACTTAAATTCATGAAATATATCAACTGTTGCAATTTTTTGACCGGAGTATAGCTGCTGGTGGTGCTGATCCAGTACATTCAAACCAAATAAAACTCAAGCTGGAAGAAGCACAAGGCTCAATTTCTGTATGATATGCAACATGGCATCTTTTTTAAAAAAATCAGAATGAAATAAATAATAAAAAATCAAAGTAAATTGGATTCAATAAAAGATTTCTCGTGCCATAAAAAAACATTTTTGGACATAATAACTGGGAAAAGTGTTATAGAGCCTCAGCTGCGATGATTCATAAGCATAAATATTCATAGGTTAATCTCATAATCATGCAATATATACATCATTGGCAAATCTTTCACATTCTTCATAAAATAATTTGTAAAGGGAAACAAACTGAATAGAAATATCTCCATGCATTTACACTGTGTTAGACATAATTGCAAAAGCAAAGGAAAAATAAAAATAAAATTTAGCTAACGCATCAGAGAGATTCCCATCGACAAATCATCATACTCTTAAGCGAGTTCTGATGTCCCTGTCTGTTTTATCGTCACTTGCATTAAGGAAAACAAATTATTCGCTACTGAATTTCAGCTAAGGTAACGAAATCAAACTAAATAAATTCAAAGCAAAAAATTTACATTAGAAAAAAAAAAATTAGAATAACGTTTAATGCCTCGGAACCTCATATTAATATTAACCAAGCGATGAAATTATAATTGCATAAAAAATTTAATAATCAACAATTATGCTGACGAACGGCGAGAAGGATTTCGTTTCAGCTCAATGTCATGGCGACGGTTGTAATTTGGAGTTGTATATATAGCGGATCGTATTGAGAGGATTGGGGCTAGGGTTTAAGAATGGAACACAAATACGCCCCCCAATAGATTGTTCTTTTCGCTTAAATGCCTAAAAGGCTAAAATAGGAGAGAGGCTTGGTTAATTACGCAACTACAAAATGGTTAATAATTAAGTGAAGAAAAAGATTTCAAAACGACAAGAAGAAAAATTGGGAAGTCGTTGATATGGGCTTGAAGAAATGGCCTAATTCTACATTGGGCTTAGTGATGTCCATTGGATTACCTCGAAAGAAAGAAAATGAGGCCTTCCCACGTGGCCCATTAATGGGATCATTAAGTGAGTCTTGGTCTTCAACAGGAAATTGGGCCTAGCAGGTCTTAATAGAAGTGTCGGAGAATCCCGGTGGGAAAGGAAAACATGGTCCCAATCCGTTCTAATTCTTATTTGAAAAATTAAATAAAAATAAGGGAATTGTATCAAACATTTCATTTAGTAGCAGACTTTGTCTAAACCTTTCATTTCTGATACTCATAGTACCAAATTTCAAAAACTCTCATCTGGAGTTCAAATGAATGTTCTCCGTTAGTTTGATCGTTAGTTGATCGAAAAATTGGCATTGACAATAATTTTGATTGTTAAAAATGGTGATTTTACATTTTTTTCAACAAAAATCACAATTATAATATATTAATAATTAAATTTAAAAAACATAAAT